>CM065132.1:21592500-21722500 GCA_033026305.1 Cirrhinus molitorella | reverse complement strand
TGTACAAAACAGATTTAGCATTCCTGAAAATGATAAAAACAGTGAAATGCAAACACAAACCTGCAATACTTAAATATGGTAGTGCTATATGTTATATTACACAAATATCCTTTATGTATTTAATCCCATTTTATTAACCAGTGCCTTTGCTGCTGATCTTCGATGATCCAATTTAACCATAATTAAAAGCAAAAATTACTTTAGATTAACATCTGTGCTTCATTTTATTGAAATGAAATTGAAATGTACTTTCCTTCAGCCTGTGGCTTATTAATTTCACTTTTGGTGTGGAAGGGCATTTAAATTAGCCAAAAATATAACTTTTTATATTAAAAACAAACGAGTCCTGCCCAGATTTAAAAAGTAATGCAAAAGTACTGAAACTTTCCATAAAAAGTAACTAAGTAATGCAATTAGTTACTTTTTTTAGGGAGTAATGCAATATTGTAATGCATTACTTTTAAAAGTAACTTTGCCCAATTGGATTACTGGTAGTTGGATTACTTTATGGAAAGTAATGCATTAAATTATTTTTGCGTTACTTTTTTTTAAATCTGGGCTGGGCTTACTTGTTTGTTTTTAATATACAAATGTATTTATTTATTTTGGGAAATGTAAAAGATGCTTCAGCCTCTGGCTAAAGGAAATGTAAATTCATGCTCAAACAAACATTTCAGTTGTGCTGCCATTCAGTATTGCATGAAGAATAGGATGCAGGAGAAGAAAGTTAGTACTCCAGCAATAAAAAAAAAAAAAAATTATATATATTTAGTTAAGATCATTTTTGCTTATTAGGATTAAGTACATGAAGAATATTTGTGTTTTTTATTATTTAACTTATTTAATTATTGCAGGTTTGCATCATATTCTGAGTTTGCATTTCACTGTTTTTATTCATTTTTGAGGAATGCTGAATCTGTTGTGCAAGTGGCATGAGTAAATGCATGATGACATTTAGTTTATTATGGAAGCTTATGGGTAGTAAAATTCAATTTGAAATGTAATATGCAAAATGGCAATGCAATGTGTAAAATGGCAATGTATTTCTGTATTTAAATTTACATTTTCCAATACATATGTGCAACATTTAGTGCAAAATGAAAATGAAAATTCAATTATATCATTTACATTTGCCATTTCCTACACTAGATTTAATATGCAAATCAAAAACATATTTTAACATTTTGTAAGTTGCAAAATGAAAACGAAAATGTATTACCCAAATTGATTAGATATATTTTACATGTCCAAGGAATAAACTGTAGCAAAATTATCATTTAAATGGTGTTTTTCCTAAATGCATTTAGACTGAAGGATAGGACACATGGGATTGCATTTTCATTACAATACTGCATGATAATTGTAGCAAAATGCAGTAAGAATTCCAGAATGCATTCTGAGCCAAAGGTGCAGCAAAAGAGTAGCAAAATGCTGCTTTAAATATCTTTTAAATGGGCTCGGCAACAGGACGCACAACAGGTCAATATTCACCCTTAACCAAACGTGTTTCGCCTGCCTCAACATCTCTGTTTACGCTCCAAATGATGCACATCGGAAGCAACAGTTGCCGTGTCGCATCGCCCCGCATCCATAAACAGCATTGATTATAATGGGTTCAATGTCTTTTGTCATGTCGCACCGCTCGCGTCTGGTGTAGACACAGTGTTGTCAAATATTTCCTCTCTTCTAGTTCTAACCTATAACAGAGAGCATGTCCCGTGGCAACTAAGCATCGCGCATGCCACAAGGTTCTCACTGTTTACACTCCGATTGATTCCCGTGAACATACACAAAATGCTGCTACTTTCATGGTGCCTACCCCAGACGACACCAGTCAGATCTAGGAGCAGCTGCCATGGAACATGCCACAGCCAAGGTAAACATCACAGGCATGTAATGATTGACAGGTCGGGGGCGTGATCAGCTCAGAATGCATTTTCAAATTAATTGCAGGGTTTTTAAATGAAAATGCAAGCGAAATGTCATATATGTAAGTTTCAATGCATTCAAGAAAAATAAAAGACATTTAAAACAGCATTTTGCTACCCTTTTGCTGCACCTTTGGCTCAGAAATTCTCACTGCATATTGTTACAATTATCACGTGGTATTATAATGAAAATTCAATCCCACTATCTTTCAGTCATGTAAAACATATCTAGTCAATTTGGGTAATACATCTTAATTTTCAGCTTATAAAGCGTTAAAATACGTGTTTGATTTGCATTTTAAAACTACTGTATATAATTGAATTTTCATTTTGCACTAAATGTTTTGAACATATGTATTGGAAAATGTAAATTTAAATACAGAAATACATTGCCATTTTACACAGTGCATTGCCATTTGGCATATTACATTTCAAAAAGATTTTCGCTACCCATAAGCGTCCATAGTTTATAACTACATTAACATCATGTTTACACGGTGCACAAAACACCTCTGCACTTATTCCTGATTCTCTCAACATGGCAACACCACAGCTGTCAGTCAATAAATGTGAAAACAAAGTAAGACATTCCTTATTTGAAAAAAATTCTCAGATATTTTCTTGTAAATCAAAAAGTGTGTTACTTTACTAGTTACAGTAATCTGATACATAACTCTCATTACTTCTAATGCGTTATTCCTAGTGGTAAATGGTAATGGCTTATCAAACCAGGAAAAAAAAGTAGAATGGGACTTGGTTTTATTCATGACTGATTCTGAGATGTGGCTATTGGATTAAAAAATGAATGCAAGCTTGCAACTGACTGTAGAGCTTAAAAAGACTAAGCGCTGTTTTATTTAACATGGAGGGGGTAATACAGCCATTTTTAAAATCACATGACCAGACAAATACTACTTAAACTGTGTTACCTGATGTCCAACCTGTAATTAGATACTGTAATTATCATGGTTGACTGTGAAAGATTGTGAATGTGAATGTGTCACACTGCACTTAAAGCAATAGTTTATCCAAAAGTGAAAATTCTGTTATTATGTTCAAACACAAATTTAAATATTTTTAATGAAATCAAAGAGCTTTTTTGACCCTGCATAGACAGCAATGCAACTGACATGTTCAAGGCCCAGAAAGGTAGTAAGGACATCATTAAAATAGTCCATGTGACATCAGTGGTTCAACTGTAATGTTATGAAGCTTTGAGAATAGTTTGCAAAGAAAACTAATAATGACTTTATTTAACTAAATTATGGTTATTTTAACAATGTTCTTACTACCTTTCTGGGCCTTGAACATGGTAGTTGGGTTGCTGTCTATGCAGGGTCTAAAAGCTTTCAGATTTCATCAAAAATATCTTAATTTGTGTTCTGAAGATGAACAAAGGCTTACAGGTTTGAAACGACATGGGGGTGAGTAATAAATAATAGAATTTTAATTTCTGAGCGAACCATCCCCCTAAGTTTCACGGTAAGTGTAGACAGGCAAATCTACAAAAACATCAAAATTTACCTTGAGAAATGTGAGATCTTTGATTCTTTAGTATTTCAGCGGTGTCAGCCAAGCATGTGACACAACCAAACACAATCATGTTGACATTATTATGGTTACAAAAAGAGTCAATGAGATTTGACAGGTTACGAACATGATGTAATCTGTATATGCAGTGGCATTCATATTGAGCATGTTAGATTTGTGGTATATTCCCGTAACATAAGGGGTTCCGTTCGTGCCTTGGCGCCCCCTGGCATTACGTCAACGTGACACTGTGCCCTAAGTGATACAGATTTAACAATGTGGTCATATTAAATTGTAAGAAAGGAGCGTTTCCCCATGCATCTGGACATTAGTAAGGTTCTGCCTCCATTAAGATGTAATAAGCTTGCTCTGAACCAAATCACTGAGTCAGTGTTTCCAACCTCATAACTCTGCCTTTACATTTATTGTTGCATTTTAATCAGATGTGCAAGTATGAGAAAGAGAGAAAAAAAAGACTGATGAAGGTAATGAGGCATGTAAAGGCAAGAAGAAAGCCAAACGGCCAGCAGACATATAGAAGAGGCTGAATACTATAGGTGAACTTGTATTTCTGGCCATATTTAAATAAACTTAAAAATACTGAATAATCAATATCAATTCACTAAGATTAACAAACAGTAGGCCTATATAATGCTTAAAGAAAAAGGTCATTTGGTTAAGTTTTATGGGTGTGATTATTTTAATTGTTCACGATCATTTGATGGATTAAAACCTCTCCTAGTGTATTAAAATCCATAACATTAACTCTACTAACTTGTGCTCCCCAGGAGAAGCCAAACCACATGTGGAGCACTACACTAATGACAAATGGAACTGTCAGCACACACATCGAAACACATTACCCAAATGTGCCAAATCACAGTGAGCTGTAAGAGCCGACTGTCTTGTACGACCACAACACCTGGCTGGGTGAATGAGGGGACTGGCCTGGTCTCTGTTTTGCTTTCTCAATTAGTCTGCAAATAGCACCAGGGCTTGTATTTCTGTTATGTTTTAAAACAGACAGGTTTCTGGTGGAGCACAGACTAAAGGATAATTTATGCTCCAGTTTTTCCAGCACTCATGTGGGAATGACTTCATGAACAGCATTAACACACATTCTAATGCTATCAAATGCAGAGTCTAAATCCAAAACACTTCATCTGTATTTCAAACCTTGGTGGGCTGCACTGCAGTCCAATGCCTACACAGACAGCTGCCTTCTAATAGTTTGTTCATAATGATAAATTGCTGAAGTTCCTAAACTGTTGGTTTTAGTAAAGGCCAAACTATACTTCGTTTTTTGCATGTATGTGAGGGTCCATGTATAGTGTGTGACGCAAACCATCCAAACTTTGTACGTGGAGGTCGCACATTGGCATTGAATTGTTTTGCTCTAATCATTTGTTCCACAAGGTGGCAACACTGGCCCAGGCCGTTGTTTTCACTGTAAAAAATGAAATGAAAAACATGGAAATGAAAGGGCACAGTGGACTAAAATGAACCTTTCTAGAAAGCAAGTGTCGACTGCCTGCATTTGCGCATGCTATGAAATTAAGGTTTTTGAGGAAAACATTCCAGGATTTTTCTACATATAGTGGACTTGGAATGGGAGCAAACTTGCTAAAGGTCCAAATTGCAGTTTCAGTGCATCTTCAAAGGGCTCTACACTATCCCAGTCGAGCAATAAGGGTCTTACCTAGTCAAACAATCGTCCATTTTCTAAAAAAATTAACATTTATTTACTTTTAAACCACAAATGCTTGTCTTGCACTAGATCGACTTTACGCATTACGTAGTCAAGTTGGAAAGGTCATGCATGACACATAGGCGAAAGTACCGACCCAGAGTCCCTTTTTGAACCAAAGTAAACAGATGAAGAAGTAACCACGCGTGACCTTTCCAACATAATTACGCAATGCTTTAAGTCACAGACGTACATCGCAGAGCTAGTGCAAGATGCATTTGTGGTTATAAAGTATATAATTTTTATTTTTTTTTTTGTAGAAAATGACTGATCATTTGGCTAAATAAGATCATTATTCCTCAGCTGGGATCGTGTAGAGAGCCCTTTGAAGATGCACTGAAACTGCAATTTGGACCTTCAGCAAGTTGGCTCCCATTAAAGTCCACTATATGGAGAAAAAATCCTGGAACGTTTTCCTCAAAAACTGAAGAAAAATAGATATGAAGCTCTTGGATGACATGGGGGTGAGTAAATTATCAGGATTTTTTTATTCTGGAAGTGAACTAATCCATTAAGTGTTCCCGCTTGAGTTCAACTGTATGACAAATCTGCAGTGTCGGTATCTTAAAAAGGCAGCAATTTTGCTACAAAGCTCACTACAAAGTAGACTGGATGGTGGTGGCAGGTAACAAATGATGTAGATTATATGCTTTTATTATGACCAGTATGCATTCATCCATATAAAACACACTCTACAATAAATACAGTCACCCATGACGACGGTCTGAAAAAGTAATTTGGTTCTCAAGCTCTACACTGACCTACTTGCTCCCCGATTCCCATATGTGCATCCCCCAGAAACCAACAAACAAACACACACACACACACACACACACACACACACACACACACACTTTTGACCCTTTTACATCTCACTATCCATCAATCTCTTGCTCACTAAACTCACCTGTCTCATTTCCCCCTCATTCCTGCACATTTTCTTTCATGAGGAAAAACAACAACTGGCCTTTGTACAATCCTCTTAATCTAAGAACAACACACACACACACACACACACACACACAGGCAGACAGACAAAGTAAATCTCCTTAGAATGGAACATTCACACCCTCTCCAGCTCAGGAAACCCCAGGCCTCGCCATCTCCTGCATAGTTTCTACAACGACCGGATGGAAAGCGTTGTTTTGCTTTTCCACTCTAAGGAACTCTATTAGACACAGTGGGACCATCGAATGTGAGAAGTAATAAGAGAGAACGATAATTAAAGAAACGGAATAACATAGTGGATTGCTGCACTGGATCGACCATAACAACATTTCCAAACTTACGCACTCAAGCAAGTGGACAGGTGCAATATGTGTTGGTACCTGTGAGGGTGACCTTGGTGGTTCTGGGGAGGACAAGCTGGTCTGCGATGTTACGCTCTTCTCCAGCGAATCCACTTTCTCGTACGTCCTCTTTTGCCGGCCTCCGAGCCCATCTGTAACCAGTGGTGATAGTACGACATCACCGTGGTTGCTGCTCCCGCCTCTATACAGTGATCTGTTACTTGATGTCACATCCTCCCTCGATTCAGCCCCTCTTGCACCAACCTTCAATGAACTGACCGGGGAGCGGGCAGTACTTCCAGAAGCCTCTGAGCCCATCTCAGTGTCCAGACTGGCCTTGCTTCCGTGAAGCGCATTGGAACGGTTTACCACCGCCCTCATTTCCGCCATCAGCTTCTCATTCAATGCATTCAACTCCCCACTGCTGCCCACCGACCCGGGTCGGCCCGACCCGGTGCCAAGAGCAGCACGACGTCGGTTCTTCCTTCGCAGACTTGGAGACGGCCCAGTGGAGTAGCCAGAGTCCTGATATGTGACGGCAGCAGGGCCTGGGTACTCCTGAGAGGCCAAGCTGCTTTGACGGCTATGGTGGGGCTCCAATAGTCTCCATGATTGCTTCTTCTCTAGAGACACTTCCTTCTTAATCTGGGCAGAGACTGGAGACTGGGGCTGGATTTGAGAACTGGCTGTATTTGAAGGCCCCTCGATGGAGTTAGATGTCTGGGGCTGGTGCTTGGATGCAGCTGCATCCACATTCACCATGTGTTTGATGCACTCCCGGCCGGCCGGACTGTATTCATTAGCTGAGGAGGTGCAGATGTGTTTGGAATGGGGGAACTGGAGAAGTTTAGGAGGCTGGGTTCCTCTTGGCAGGCTGTGACTGGTGGAGTAGGGAACTCTGTGTAAGTGGTGCGCCCCTTCTACTTCCATTTCCATTGGGGGTTCATCGTAAATGGGAGGATCCATGGCTGGAGGTTCATCGTAGATGGGTGCTGAGGGTGTAGCTCCGTATTGAGGAGAGGAGGGACGAGGTGTACCTGCACCAGAGCGCTGGTGGGCGGAGTAAGAGCTAGAAGTGGGCAAAACCAGACAGAAGTTGGCATCCCCCTTTTTGAGGTGGTAACCCTGCTTGGAGTCTCCAGGAACGGCCATTTTGCTAAGCAGACCAGTTCGGTCAAGTTGAGCTGTGTATCCTGGTTTAGGTGAAGTGCTAGTGTTGGTTGGGCTGAGGTGAAGAAGTTGGTGGGCAGTAGCTGGACCCAAAGACTGGTTTCTCCCAATGCTGTTAACTTTCACCAACATGGCAGCTTTGGATCCAGGAGCAGGCTGCCATCTTTGAGTGGCGTCCCTGAAACACAAAAGGAAAACACTGTTAAAGTCACCATCAAGTTAAGTATGGAAATGCTATATTTTATAGCGCAAGCTGCGTAATAAATGAAAAGGGGTGGGGCTGCTTGATATGTCCTACCCTGTCTTCCTGTTTCAGCTGAAATTACATCAATACATAGAATAACGCTGCATGTTTTAAAGCACTTCAGTGGACCTTTAACGCATGCTATGTTGTTCTTTACTGCCTACATGGGCAGATGCTTTTCAAGACCGCATTCAAACTGAAGAGGGTTGAGTCTACATGCTCTCAAGTCCATGACAAGAGACCAGAATGGTTTTGAACACCCAAATTCAATCCAAAAAGTCAATTTTACAATTGGGTTATTCCGCGTCAAATTAACAAATTTCAAAAACGTCCACAGCATTTTTGATTTTGCTAATATTTTTTCTGAGGAAAGACAGACATGTATAGTGATGTAAGCCAAAATATTAAATGTCATGGATGTTTACTTATTGATTAATTCAGTGTTTTATAGAAGGGGGGCAAAATGGCTTTAGCAATCTTCGTTGAATTATGAAAACAAATAGAATCTCAAATCATACTGCAATCTTTAATACTTCTTGAGTTACAAGCACACAAACTTTGGAATTTATGGCACTCAGACAGGTAAATTCAATGCAGTTGTCTTGACAGAAGGATATGAGATACATCTCTAGTTTCAAGATTATTTGTTCTTCAGACATTACTCTTTAAAATAAAATAAGTATTATATTTTTTTGAAAACTGATCCACATTTGGTTTTTGACCACTGAAAATGTGTACAATTTAACGATTTACTCCTGAATCCATATTCAAATTACAATATCTCTGGAGCAGAACCATACAGGGCCTTAAAAATGAAGATGCCAAAAGGGAAGTTTGTTAAGACCCAATATCTAAAAGGGTATTAAGATATCTTTAATACTTCTTGAGTTACAGACATGCAAACTTTGGAGAACTTGAAAAGTGCTGGTTCCCCATTTTTTGAAGGTCACCATTGGCACATAATGCAACAAAGATTGATAAAATCAACAGATTTTATGAACAGACCTACCAATCTCTGTGTAAAAATAACATTATGATGCTGCCATCTTTCTGAAGTCAATTTTACCCCCCTGTAACTTGAATCTCAGGTGAAAACTGCCATTTTGACCTCCCTCTACAAAATAGTGGATTAAACTTAGACATTTAATATTTTGGCTTTCACCACTATACATGTCTATCTTTCTTCAGAAAAAAATATTATCAAAATCAAAAATTTGAGCCGAGGACCTCTGATTTGTAGTTGATACAGAATGGCCCAATTCAATTGTTTTGTAATACGTTGAAGGCTGAATAATTTATCATGTTACTAGAATTCTTGCTATGAAGCATATCTGGCAATATCCTGTGAGTACTTGAGAGCTAAACATGAAACTCTCTGTAAATCTACCCATATCTAATAGAGTGGAATGTGTGGCTGCGATGCCAAGGCTGGCATAGTACTTCCCACTTTCTCATTTTCTTGCAAAGAATAGCTCGTACATGCAAATAAAAAAACACAAATGATTAAACAATGTGTTCAGCCTTAGGTAAAGAGGCTAAGCAATAACAATTTTAATATTTATCAGTATAAGGTAATTGTTTTCATACCAGAGAACTGCTTGTAACTATTTCGATCAAAGCAGAAACAACAATGTGCAGACACACATACACAAACACTAACCAGGCAACTGCACTGGAGTGTGTACGAGAAACACAACAGGAAAGGTTGAACAGACAGCGTGTTCCAGCAAAGTGGAAAAACAGGAATCCACTATGGGCTGCTATAGTGACACTATCAAAATGTTATAACAACATTAACAAAATGTTGTAGCAATGCTATGAAAACCTCATCATGTAACAACTGTAATGAATATACAGTATGCACACAAGAAACACACTTAGAAGTTTACATTTGCACACAAGTACACATGCAAACAATTAGTTGTATGTATACACATAGTGCTTGAGTAGGTTTAAAACACACACAAACCACTCAAGTTCCTTCTCATACGCAAAAATGGATGCCAAATGCACATGTTCCTCCAAACGCAAGAAACACTTGAAATTCTAAAACACCCTGAAGAACGCCACTGTAAAACACCAATATGCAACCATAAACATCCCATGCACAAACACACAAGAATATAAAATCAACATTAAGCTGATCTTTGTTTGGGCTGATTAATGGTGTAAACACGTTTAGACCACTAATCCAGATTATAGTGCTACTCTGTGTGCACACACTAATCTGAACTCCTTCCTAGCAGAAGCAGAAACAGATCAGTTTAAGAACTTCTAACCACTTTATATAAGCAATGCAAAAACAAACCACTACAACCACATGTGCAGCCTCGTGTACCTCGTTCACACTGAGGTGACTTTGCCAACATTACCTGACGCAAATCCAAATACAATGGCATTCACATCCAAATATGAGCAAAAATATCCTCAATACAAGTGACTGCATCATTCGAGATACACCTGTTGCGCATGACTGTCTAAACTCACCTGAAGGTGATGCATAACATACATTTGAGCATATGGTCAGTAGACATACTTACCCCTGGCATGCCCAAAGGTGGCACGGCGGTCTGTAAGGGTGCTTGGGGTGACTGAAAATTATAGAGGACACCTCCCTCAGCTGGAGACGCAGAGAAAACAGCCAAATCGAGGACAAGATGCAAGTGTCCGCTGTTCTAAATGTCTAGCTCATCAAGCTCTTTCCGTAATTCTATAGGTTATTAACTTCTGCTCAAATTCTTACCGTCACCATGCGATCGTTTAATTACGGAGTGGTACGGAGAGGGAGAGCGAGAGAGCGAGGGAGGAAAGGAGGAAGGGAGGGTGAGAAGGACAAGGAGAGAGGGAGGGAGGGGGAAGGCGGCTACTTTCGGCCCTCCTCTGGGTTACAGTAGCAGGAATGCGAGTCTTGCCATCGTAACACACACACACACTTACACACATAAAGTTTGATCGCCACTCCCCTGGACCATTCTCGATCAGATCCGACTCACGGCGTGTGAAACAATACATCTTCAGCTCCCTGAAGAAGCACTTCACGACACTCCATTCCTTGAGTTCCACTCTGAGCTCGTTTATAAAAACAAACTCTTTGTTTTATTCAAGTGGCTGTCCACCTATTGATCTGAATCTTTTTATGCAAACTTCTCGCTTCGTTTCTGTGCCTGCTGTGGTCTTTCCCACCCATTGTGTCTACTGTCTCACGGCCAAATGTCAACAATCTATTCACGGTGTCGAGTAAATACAACGTTGCAGGCCTGTAAATAATCTCAACACTAGGAACAAAACACATCATTCTTCTTCATCTAAGAGTTTGCTAGTATAAATATTAGGATGAAGTTATGTTACAGTGGGACTGTATGCTCTAACAGTTTTTGGTTGTGGGCAGTAATGGCTATTTCCCGGCTCTTTCCCCCCCCAATATCAGCCGTTTCTGTTTTCAGTCTTTCATTGCTCTGGCCACATTTCTCAGCATTCTCAATTTTTTTCTTTATTTAACTAAACTAAAAGCTCTCTTGTAGTTTTCAACATGTATTCGTGACTTACGCTGTGATTACTCATGAATACATCAGCTCATTTATCTTAATAGGGGTGAAAAGCGTCTGTGCTGCCCAGGTGTTGAGGTTCTCACACACACTCATTCACAAACACAAACCTGAGCACAAAAGACTCTACATCTTGGCAAGCGCAGGCCATGCCGATTGTGTTATTTGCACTGAACACAAAGGGATGCTGAGAGAGGCTGGACAGGGGGCCGGAGTGCAGAATGGGGGTGTCCTGAGGGAGCGCATGTTGGAAAAGTTCAAAGGGCGTTTCTCCTACAGCATAAACAGGAAATACCAGCGCAGCGTTCACACTGAGCCGAGCAGAGAGAGTAATGCGTGTGCTGCATTAAAGTGATGGAGAAAACACACAAACGAAATAAACCCTCTTTTCCTATTTGACTGTCGGGATTACACCTACGCAAACATTTAAATAAACACGCAGAAGCTCACCTCACCTTCAGGTCTGATATACCTGAAGATCTATAGTATTCGCTTTCATCCCAATGGTACTTGCTCAGCTGGCGCAGGACCCCATTGAAGTATGTGAACTGATTTGTTTTTCTTTAGCCAATCATCTGAGATGTAAAAGTCATGTGAGTGATCACTCTATATTAAAACTAAATGCAGGGGAAAAAAAACTGTTATTTCACATAGTTAAGAGTTGTCATAAAACAAAACACAATTAAAAAGTAATAGAGGAAAGATGCTTTATGGTATAGTTACAGTATCTATCCATCCATCGCTCGGTGAACCATCCATCCTTCACTCACCTATCCATTCACTGCTCAAATATCCATCCATCCATCACTCATCCATCCATCTAGCCATAACTTATCCATCCATCGCTCACCCATCCATCCATCCATCCATCCATCCATCCATCCATCCATCTATTGCTCACCTATTCATCCATCTATTAATCCATCTAACCATCCATCGCTCACCTATCTATCCATCCATCGCTCATCCAACCATCCATAGCTCATCTATCTATCACTCATTTATCCTTCCATCCATCCCTTACCTATCCATCCATCTCAACTATTCATCCATCCATGCTTCTCTCACCTATACATTCCTCCATCCATCCATTCATCCATCCATCACTCGTCCATCCATCCATCTCTCACCCATCCATCGCCTATCATCTATCTATCCTTCCATCGCTTATCCAATTATCCATCCATCGCTCATTTATCCATCCATCCATAGCTCATCCATCTATCACTCATTTGTTTATCCATCCATCCATCCATTACATATCCATTCATCTCTCACCTATTCATCCATCCATGCATCTCTCATCTATCATCCATAGCTCATCTATCTATTGCTCACTTATTTATCCATCCACCCATCCCTCATCTATTCATCTATCCATGCTTCTCATCGATCCATCCATGTCTCACCTATTCATCCATCCATGCATCTCTCACCTATCCATCCATCCATCACTCATCCATCCAACCATCCCCTATTCATCTATCTATCCTTCCATCGCTTATCCAACTATCCATCCATCACTCATCCATCCATCCATCTCTCACCCATCCATCCATCCATCCATCCATCACCTATTCATCTATCTATCCTTTCATCGCTTATCCAATTATCCATCCATCGCTCATTTATCCATCCATCCATAGCTCATCCATCTATCACTCATTTATTTATCCATCCATACATCCATTACATATCCATTCATCTCTCACCTATTCATCCATCCATGCATCTCTCATCAATCCATCCATAGCTCATCTATCTATTGCTCACTTATTTATCCATCCATCCATCCATCCCTCATCTATTCATCTATTAATGCTTCTCATCGATCCATCAGTCTCACCTATTCATCCATCCATGCATCTCTCACCTATCCATCCATCCATCACTCATTCATCCATCACCTATTCATCCATCCATGCATCACTCATCAATCCATCCATCCATCCCTCATCTATTCATCTATTCATGCTTCTCATCGGTCCATCAATGTCTCACCTATTCATCCATCCATGCATCTCTCACCCATCCATCCATCCATCACTCATTCATCCATCACCTATTCATCCATCCATGCATCGCTCATCTATCCATCTATTGCTCACTTATTTATCCATCCGTCCATCCACCCATCCCTCATCTATTCATCCATCCATGCTTCTCATCGATCCATCCATCCGTGTCTCACCTATTCATCCATCCATGCATCTCTCACCTATCCATCCATCACCTATTCATCTATCTATCCTTCCATCGCTTATCCAACTATCCATCCATCACTCATTTATCCATCCATCCATAGCTTATCCATCTATCACTCATTTATTTATCCATCCATACATCCATCCATCCATCCATTCCTTACCAATCCATGCATCTCTCACCTATCCATCCATCCATCCATCCATCCATCCATCCATCCATCCATCGCTCATCTATCCATCTATTGCTCACTTATTTATCCATCCATCCACCTCTCACCTATTCATCCATCCATCCATCCATCCATCCATCCATCCATCCATCCATCCATCCATCCATCCATCCATCCATCTAACTATCTATCATCAAACTGTTAATATGATCAGCTAAAAAACGCTTTTATAAAAACATGAATACAGCCAATCAGGAGTAAGAGAAATGTGAGTGTTAGCTCTCAGTGGAGCTCAGAGGATAATGAACAAACACACAGATAGTCCGTGGGCGGGTGTGAGGGGGCAAGCCAGTCACATGTGCCTTTTTGTTCTTCAAAATACATCTCTGCCTTCCTCTGTCACTCCCTCCCTCCCTCGCTATAATCCTGTTTTGCTGTTATAGATAAACAACATGCAGTTTATTTCACAGGGTTCCAACATCTCCTCTTCCTCTCCCCCCAAAATCACACACATCACGGATGTATGGAAACCACCGGCCCACGCGTACAGCTCTTACTCCATTACCCACAACTGAACTGAATCCATCATCCGACTGTGAGCGAGTGTGTACATATGTGAACAGTGTGTACAGTGAATATGTTAGTGTTATGACAGGCAATTAATCAATATCGCAATCACAATTTATGCGTTTTTACTAAAAACAACAGAACAACTGCAACAATACAATATGAGCAGATTTTTGTTTATATTTCTCTGCCAACAGAACAGTTTGGTCAGGTGCAGTAAAAAGTGGACTAAATACTAAAACTATTAGAAAGTTGCAGGGTCAGAAAGTTCTTCTGACAAAATGAGACATTATATCATTGGATAGATACAAAAACAATATTGCCCCTTTTAAGGGATAGTTCACCCAAAAATGTAAGTTCTGTCATCATTTACTCACCCTTGACACTGTAAGCAGGTTGTAGCAGAGCTAGCTACTTTAACAAATCAAACTAGCTTCTCAAAATGAACTGGAAATAACAATTGTATGACTAGCGAGGCTCAGAGAAACACAGATAAAACAGCAGACAGACAGATACAGCTGTGCAGTGTTGTGGTGAAATCTGTGTAGGTGTTATTGTGTGACTGGATTTCAGAGTCACACATATTCACAAAAACACACTGTTCCCAAACAAACACTTAATTTACCACAGAACACTTAGGGAAACAGGTCTACTTGGGAAGGAGAACGAGAAAGAGCGAGACACAAAAACGTAGTGAGAGAAGGGGAATGGGGGTGGGTTGTCCTAAAGGGATTTGTCATGGGAAAGTCAAGCATGGAATCCGAAGAGACTTCGGCATTCACTGCTTTCGGGAATGTTGTGAACATAAAGCATATAAAACTATGCATGTGCTTGTTTGTGTAAGCATGTGCGCATTTGCAAAGACTTAGTGTACAACTAAAATCCTCAATTACTGTGTGTGTGGCCGAAACACGAGGGAATATCACTCTCCTTTATTCATCTCACTTCACGAGGTCAAAGCTTTTGACCATTGACCTCCAGACCTGACCTTATTGACCTGATGTAGGGAATATGAGCTGAAAATACTCCACATTCCATATGGCAGCATTCACACACCCTTATCCATCCCAGACCGCTCACTACATTTGACACACACGCTCCATAACACTGGCGCATCAACACGTGTCTGTGGGAGAATCGATTTGGCAGTCGCAGTGTTTAGTTTCATATACTGAGCTCTCTGTCATCCCCGTCGCTGCGTCAACAACTTCTAAGAGGAAAAATACGTTTGAAGCTGCTGAATTTGAAGGAAGAGAAAAATAGAGTTAAGATCCATTTGAAATGTGAGCTAACTCAATTTAGTCATGGAGAGTCAAATTGGGTTAGCAGTCAGGGCGTTTTAATTAGCGTGGTAGAAACAGTGACAGGGCCAGACGAGGGGAAGAGTTTCTCTGAACTGTGAGATGGATGAAATAGTCAAGGAACAAAAACAAGCTTGTTATCGTAAGGCTTTCGCTTCTTAGCTTACAGAAAACAGTAAGCGAATAACTGCGATTTTTAGCACGAGTTAGCATGAGCTGCCACAAAAATGTTACAGCTTATGACAGGGAGAGATGGCTGTCAAAAAGAAATGCATGTAATGTATTATATGTGTGTATTGCATAGCTGTCTTAATTAAATCAAGCACTTTGTATAGGAAAAACTGCTTTGAACAGAGCAAATTTTCACAATTTTCTTTCCTGTGTTGACGTACAGAAGTCAAAAGAAATTACCCTGTTCAAAAGTTTACACACACTTGATTCTTAATACTGTGTTTTACCTGAATGATCCACAGCTGATTTTTTGTTTTTGTTTAGTGATAGTTGTCCATGAGTCCCTTGTTAGTCCTGAACAGTTAAACTGCCCGCTGTTCTTCAGAAAATCCATTTAAAATCCAGATTATTTGGTTTTTCAGCATTTTTGTGTATTTGAACCCTTTCCAGCAATGACTGCATGACTTTGAGATTAATCTTTTCACACTGAGGACAACTGAGGGACTCATTTGCAAGTATTACAGAAGGTTCAAATGCTCACTGATACTTCAGAAAGGAAAAACGATGCATTAAGAGCCGAGGGTGAAAACTTTTGGAATTTAAAGATCAGGGTAAAATTAACTTATTTTGTCATCTGGGGAACATGTAAGTATCTTCTGTAGCTTCTGAAGGGCAGTACTATATTATAACAGTGGCGTTCCGTCCATATAAGCTGCTAATGCTCCGCATACCCAGGCCATCTGAGAGAATGCGATCACGGGTTAATTAATATAAACATGGTTATGAGTTGATCCCTTGTCGTTTGTGATGTAACTTAAAGTGTAATAAAGAGTTGGGAATAAGTACATAAAATTATTTATTTACCAAACAACGGTAATTCTCCGTAAATGTTACATGCGGAAGCTTCCGGGCAAGCGGATTCTCCGCAGCTTACTTGCCTCCGCTCTATTGCTATGACTCCTCAGGATAGATGCGCATTCACTGCTTTCTGAAAAACTGAAAAAAATAAACAGCTAGCTACTTACAGAATAGTCATGGACAAGGTAATATTTTTATTTTGACGGAATGATATATTGTTTACTCCAAATTAAAACAAATTACACTCATTCAGCACAATATATAAACTAATACCGTTAATGTTTACTTAATGAGGAGACTAATTGATCAAATGTTTTAAGGTGAAGTGTCTAGTTTGTGAAAATGTTTAATTATTTGTTAAATACTTTTCCATCTTAACATGCAGAGACAACTACAAGTAAACCATTCAATTTGTTGATTACTAGGGCGATTTCTCCAAAAAGTCCAAACACTCTGCCACTATCAAAACATTGCTCTGTTTGTTTAACCGTCCTGACTAGCATCTGTTTGATTTATCGGAATGATAACAATACAACAACCCGATGACCTCCAGAAGTTTTTGCTGTCAGTGTAAACTAGGCGTTCTTTGCTCACGCAATAAAAAAGTATAAATTTAGAATCAGCAAATTCATGACAGGAAGTGAGTCATTGTAGCTGTGTGACAGTGATACAGCAGTGCTCTCCAGATAATGGCCTACTTTCTGAATGAGGCCATGAGTGATGTGACGCAGGACAAACAGATTAGAGTGTGAATGTGACCAAAGTCTGGTACAGCCCTTTGTCAAAGTGAGAGCTAAGTGCATGCTGGCACATCATAGGATGACACTCAAAACAAAAACGTACACACATGATCAACAAACGACAGCACTTTTTGGGTTAATGTAATACAACGTTCATTTTGGTCTCTCAGAGAACGGGTACCATGGTGAAGACATGTATTTCTCATGGCTATGTGCCACTGGAGAGGCAAATATGGCAAGTATTCAGACGGGCATAAACACAGACAGCTAAAACACGTGGGTAATGAGTGAGAGGGTTTCTATAAACTTAATGACCCTCTGAATGTCCTTTGAGACCTACAAACTTCAGAAAATGTTTGGAAAAACACTGAGCATTTATGATATATTCAATATTATTTGATTGGCAATTTAAAATGTATACACTTTATTATTATCACAATGATTTTAACAACCTGATCTCATGACGAGCACTTGCAATCATTGTCATACACAGTTTTGATTACAGCTCCATGTGTTTCGGTTTCCAGATGTAACAATTTTGCTCGGTAGCTCAGCCGGCACAGATTTGGACTAGGATGCGAAATCCTTGGGGAACGAATCCCATGAAAAACATAACTCACGATGAAAGAGCTGAAAGATGAGAGATTGAAAAACAAGCTAAATCGGCATGCTTGCGATTGCGTTTTTACGTCACATTTGTGTTTTTTCATACTTTCAGGTAGGTTTAGGTGTAGTGCAGATGGTACGTTATTTCAAAACGTCACAGAGAATTAACGTTATAGTGCCACTTTACGGACATTTCAAGCCAGAACTGTGATGACAAAACCATACGTACGTTTATCTGTTTTGAGGGAAAAAAAACTAACATTTTTTAGCGCCACTCAAATGTCACGAAATGTACATGGCGGTACATATTTTCGGTACCTATAAGTTCCCACAGTTACTTTACAGTCACTCATATACTTATGAGTAGGCCTGGGCATTTTTCAGATGTTATCGATTAATTTGAATGTAATGTTTTGCCATGAGGAAGCACAATTTTGAAGAAAAATATCAGTTTATTAAGTAGTGCTGTTTTTTTACTTATTAAATTGCAAATTTTTCCTGAAATTAATTGCGATTAATCGTGATTAATCACCTAACAATAAAGTGTTTAAATATACTTTTATAATTATTGTAATTTCACATTCAGTCATCAAATTAGTGTTGAAACAACATAAAGATAGTATATTTTTAATATTTGTTAAATATTTTTTTTTTGTGCTGGGCAATGATTAATCGTGATTAATCACATCCAAAATAAGTTTTTGTCTATATAGTATGTGTATGTATGTGTATGTACTATGTATATTTAGTAGGTATAGATAAAGACACACAAATACAGTATATATTTTGAAATTATTATTTATTATTATTTATTTATTTATTATTATTATTATATATTTTTATATTCACATAATTAATATTATATATACATTTCATAAATAAACATTTTTTTTCTTAAATATATACATGCATGTGTGTGTATTTATATATACATAATAAATATACACGGTACACACACATATATTATGTACACAAAAACTTTTATTTTGGATGCGATTAATCACAATAATCGTTGCCCAGCTCTGTTTTTTTTTTTATGTCTGAAGGTATTACTGATAACAATATTACTGATTTCTCTTCACATTAACCCATTATTTACCTGTGCCCTTCAGCAAGTTATTAAACACTAAATACAAAAATTAATCGCCAGCATTGACACGCTAATATGACAGCACTTATATTGAAATATGATTGAATACTACTGAAAAATGTTGAAATATGCTCCTCTAGTGTCACCAAATGAAAAAACAAAAAAACAAAAAATTATTTTAAACTCTGTTTTCTGGCTACTCCCACCATCTGCCATTGGATGGTCAAGCCGATAGCCCCGCCCCAATCTCATACTATTGGTTAAGCCAATGTAAGGCTACTCATAATGCTATGATTTGATATATATAGGCCTGATATGATATCTTATTGAAGTTTAAAATAGAATTCAATGTTTTCCAAACACCTCAGCATCATACATGGGTTTACCAGGACAGACTGTAGGGTATAAAAAGCATGAGTGTGTGTCCCACTGGGTGGCCCTTTGAGTTGTGCACTCGCCCTCTGTCTCTGATTCTTCCTTTATCTCTTGCAGTCCTATAATCATACACACACGCACACACACAAGTGCGCATACAGCCCACACACTGCTGAGTAAATACTACTAGTGTGTACTTGATGTTACTAATCTTGCCTGTTTTGTTTTAGCAGAAGGAGAAGAGCTCATACCTCTTTGTTTTTTTCCATCCCTCCCTTCATTTCTCCACCTGTATTCCTGTAATTACCAGTCAGCCCACCTTAAAGTCTGCTGTGCATTTGGTGAAGCTGATTTTGAACGTGAACAGAGCGTCTCTGTGTTCTCGGGTGGACTGCTCCTCCTTAGGCCAGGAAGCATATGAATACCTTTCTGACTACTCTCTGTGAGTGTGTGTGTGTGTAGCACCATGCCAGTCTGGGCTTGGCCAAAACTTTACACTACAGATTTTGAAAGCAGTGTGCCATTCAGATCTGAGATTTTAACCCATACATGTATTTTTTTAATCAATGCCTGCTAAAATACAGGTGAAGTGTGTCAATAATGGTGAGCAGAGCTAATAATGATATTAAAGCAAGACACCACAGGAGAATCACGTAACAGTTTTAATTAATATATGTGACCCTATGTATATATAATACATGTGATCATAAAAAAACAGTTACAAGGGTAAATTTCCATTGGTGTATGGTTTGTTAGGATAGCACAATATTTGGCCGAGATAGAACAATTTGAAAATCTGGAATCTAAGGGTGCAAAAAAAACAAACAAAAAACAAACAAACAAACAAACAAACAAAAATAAATCTAAATATTTTGAAAAATCACCTTAAAAGTTGTCTAAATGAATATTAGCAATGCATATTACTAATAAAATTTTTTGATACATTTACAGTAGGAAATTGACAAAATATCCTCATGATCTTTACTTAAAATCCTAATGATTTTTGCCATAAAAGAAAAATCAATAACCCATACTATATATACATACATACATATATTATATATATATATATTTTTTTTTGTTAGCAGGTTTGAAAAACACACATGCAAGTAAATAATATTTTATAATTTATGTAAAGCAAATAACCACAATATATGATAAGAGTCACAAATGTTTAGTACACATTTATTTTAATATTAACAATGAAATATTATTATATGATAATTAGTATGAATACATCTTACAGTAAATGTAATATAAAAATACAATGTATTTAAATATAAAAAATAATTAAATTTAAATATTGAATTATTTGATTTTATTATTTGATATTATATGAATTTTTTATTCTATTATATAATCAACAAATGCAGGATGTTTTACAATTTTAGTGTTTTAATGTTACCATCAGTTTAACACTCGATTTAGATATTTTAAAGAAAAAAAGTTTTAAAATACATTTTTTCTGCTTATCAAGGCTGCATAAATTTGATTAAAAATACAGAAGAATATTATGATATAATATTGTGAAATATTACTGAAGTTTAAAATAGTGGTTTTCTATTTTAACATACTTTAAAATAGAGTTTATTCCTGTGATCAAAGCTGAATTTTCAGAATCATTACTTCAGTCTTCAGTGTCACATGATCCTTCAGAAATCATAATAATATACTGATGTATTATTAATGTTGGAAACAGTTGTGCTGCTTAATAGTTAGATTTATTTTTTATTTTTTTGGAACGTATGATTCTTTTTTCAGGATTCTTTGATGAATAAAACGTTAAAAAGAACAGCATTTATTTAAAACAAACGTTTTTAACAATATACACTACCGTTCAAAGTACGGGATCAGTAAATGATTTTTTTCTTTTTTTGAAATACAGCAAGGATGTGTTAAATTGATAAAAAGTGATAGTAAAGACTTATATTTTCAGAACAAAATGTCCATTTTGAATAAATGCTGTTCTTTTTAATTTTTATTCATCAAAGAATCCTGAAAAAAGTATCACAGTTTCCAAAAAAACAATAAGCAGCATAACTGTTTTCAACATTTCAATCATCATAGTAGAATGATTTCTGACAGATCATGTGACACTAAAGACTGGAGTAATGAGTTCTGAGAAGGTTCATGTTGCTTGGTGGTTGCTATTGTTTTCCAGGCGTCTCTAGTGATGCTGTGTTCTGTAGCAATCAGTTTTATGCATGTGTAGGCACATGTGAATATGTACAGTTTACCTGTTCCTTTTCTCTAAAGACCGTGTGCCACTGAGTTTTCTACATGTCATATACAATGCCGCCCCCACAGAAGAAAAGATAACAAGATCTGAAAGGACACATCCAATTAAAGCACCCGCACACAGGATGATGGATCCAAAGAGAGAAATAAAAACAATAACAAAAAAAACAACATGAGGTGGTCTGTCATGAGATGATCTCCACAGATTAAACCAGATGTCATGCTGTTCTTCAAACATCACGTACCACAGACTGAAAACACATCCAGTGAAAGCAGACAGACAGACACAGACCCCTTTGCTACTCATGAAAACTTCACCATAATGCCATTGTTTTCCTGTTAAAGTAGAACATTCTAAAAAACTTTTAGTCAGAACTTGGCATACAGCTGGTACATGCAACTAATAAAAATACAATAAAAGTGGTCTGTATGACTTTTGCATTATATTTTGATATATAAACTCCCAGTGAAGTTTTTGAACAGTAAAAAAAGTCTCTTCTGCCCACCAAGCTTGCATTTATTTGATCCAAAATACAGCAAAAACAGTAGAATTTTTCTAAATTCCTATTTAAAATAACTGCCTTCTATTTAAATATATTTGAAAATCTAATTTATTCCTATGATCAAATCTAAATTTTCAGCATCATTACTACAGGCTTCAGCATCACGTGATCCTTTAGAAATCATTCTAGTATGCTGATTTGCTGTTCAAGAAACATTTATTATTATTATTATTATTATTATCATCATCAATATTTAAAGCAGTTGAGTAAAACAGTTTTTCAGGATTCTTTGATGAATAGAAAGATCCAAAGATCAGCATTTATCTAAAATTATACACTACCATTCAAAAGATTGGAGTCAGTATATTTATTTATTTCTTGGGAAAGAAAAGCTAGAAATGAAAACTTTTATTTAGCAAGGATGCTTTAAATTGATCAAAAGTGAGATAAAGACATTATAATGCTACAAAAGATTTCTATTTCAGATAAATGCTGTTCTTCTGAACTATATATTCATCAAAGAAACCTAAAAAAATTCTACTCAGCTGTTTTAAACAGTAATAATAACAACAACAACAATAAAAGTAATAATAATAATAATAATAATAATAATAATAATAATACATGTTTTTTGAACAGCAAATCAGAATATTAGAATGTTTTCTGAAGGATCATGTGACTGCAGTAATGATGCTTAAAAATCAGCGTTGAAATCACAGGAATAAATTACATTTTAAAATATATTTAAATAGAAAACAATTACTTTAAATAGTAAAATATTTCTGATTTTGCTGTACTTTGGATCAAATTAATGCAGGCTTGGTGAGCAGAAGAGACTTCTTAAAAACATGAAAAATCTTACAGTTCAAAAACTTTTGACTGGTACTGTAGCCATATATAGTTTTAATTAATTTTTTTTTTTTTTTAACTTTGAGTAATTTGGTTCTGTGTTTTTGAAATATTTGTATTTAGCTTTAATTTTAGTTATTTT
This sequence comes from Cirrhinus molitorella, assembly GCA_033026305.1. Taxonomy (NCBI): domain Eukaryota; kingdom Metazoa; phylum Chordata; class Actinopteri; order Cypriniformes; family Cyprinidae; genus Cirrhinus; species Cirrhinus molitorella. Next base: position 21,699,230 of record CM065132.1, on the reverse strand, counting down.
CAGTTATTATTTATTTTTTATGATTCTCTTGCTTCTTTGTAAACTGTCATTGTATGGAAAAGCTAAAACATTCTGTGTTCCACAGGAAAAAAAACAGCTTATAGAGTTAAAGCCACATGATGGTGAGTAAATTATTTTTCATAATTGTTTATTTTGGGCTTAACTACTGCTTCACGCACAGATCTACAGCCATCAAGGCCTTGTTCTGGTTCTGTTCTCTAAATCCACTGAGCTCCTCTCGTCTCAGTGTCCTCAGGAGTGTGTCTTTCTCTGCTGGGATGTGTCTGGTAAATGAGGATGAGGCTTTAAACCAGTCCTTTGTTCTTAGCTCTAATCTGAAGGGATTTCTGCCTTCTAGAGTAGCACATAATGCAAGAATATATGAGGCAGATTACTGCTGCCCACCTCAATCCTCTTAACCAGAGAAATCTCACAGCAAGAAAAGAAAAGTGAAAGAGTGAGAGGGAAGGAGGCAGTGAAAAAGACATATTGAAGACACCCATAATTCCCTCTGTCTCTGGCTTTAGAAAATAGTTGAGTCACAGGACCTCATTTTCTGACTAATCTCTTAATACTCAACACATTACACACAAATCATCAGAATTCATGCAAATTCAACCAGTCGGCGCATTACTGGCAGCAGCTTGTTTTTTTGTCTTGTGTATATTTTTTCGGGAAAAAAACCCCCTGAAAATCAAAATCCATAAATTCTAAATTGATCACAAGATTGTAAAAGCGAGCATTAGGGTATCAGGACTCCACAAATGATTTCAGTAATTATTAGTCAAGTTATGCTGTTCCATAGCCCCAAAGTCACATGACTTTTTTGATGCGCATGGAAGAATTTATTCGCAAAATGCACTTCCATCTCTTGTTTTCAAAAAACACCTAAAGTGAGTGTAAAAACTCTTCTGTGAATTAAGGGACTTTTGTTTCAAAATACAGTTGAGGTCAAAAGTTTACATCCCCCTTTCAGAATCTGCTAAATGTTAATTATTTTAGCAAAATAAGAGGGATCATACAAAATGCAATGTTATTTTTTATTTAGCATTGACAAAAAAAAAAAAAAAAAAACATGCATTAAGAGAAATTAAAGATCAGGCTAAATTGAACTCATTTCAAACGGCATTAATAATAATGATTACATTAATAACACGTAATTAATAATAATGATTATTGCTCAATTTTCATTGCAAAACAACACAAAAAGAAAAGTCACAGCAAATTTAGTCATTTTGACCTGCAAAAAGTCTGATATTTATGTGGCTCATAAAATAGCGAATGGTAAATTAGGACAGGCAGCTGTTCATCAGCAATTAACCAAATCAAGTCTTGCTGGTTAAGCTACTTAAAGGAACAGTTTGCCCAAAAATGAAAATTGGCTGAAAATTGCTGAAAAAGCAATGGCTTAAATTGGAAATGCAGTTTTTTTGCTTATGTGTGGATTATTGTAATGTTTTTATCAGCTGTTTGGACTCTCATTCTGACGGCACCCATTCACTGTAGAGGATGAGCAACTGATATAATGATACATTTGTCTAAATCTGATCTGATAAGAAACTCATCTACATCTCAAATGGCCGGAGGGTTAGTATATTTTCAGCAAATTAAATTTTTTGTGTTAAATATTCCTAGCATAATAGGGATCAGCATTCAAAATATCAAAACATCATAGCTAGTAGTCATCATTTGCTATCAAATATAAAAGTAACAACCTCATAAAGACACTATAGCATTAGAATAAAACAACCCATCAAAATAAGAGTAACAAAGTCTTGTTACTCATACTGCAAATGATAAAATAGCTCTACTCACCCACATAACCGAGTACAAAAGTCACAAAATCTGGAACGCTAATACAGACTTGTAGTGTGTACGGATCCAAAACAAGTGCTCTTTGTCCATCTCAAGCAAAAAAAAAAAAAAATGAACACACACATTGACTTTAAGCCAGAAAGATGGCCCATATGTTAAAGGCGATGGAGAAGAGCCCCCCATGATGCCAACACCCGATTAACACAAGGACACACACACACATATGAGAGCTTATACAGTCAGATGGGTGGAGAACAGCAGCGCTTCCTAAAAAGCAAATATCCGTAATTCTAACCTAATTCCAAAGGCTATGTAAAAAAAGAAAAATCAAAACCTAGTCAGCTGCCTACCTTTTTGGACATCATGTGTGTTTCAAATTAAATCAAGTGTTTCTTTGAAGCATTTCAACATTCAGAATATGCTTAATGATGACTAAATGGTGTTATTCCAAGTAGGCGGCTCACTAGGTTTTACAACAGTCCCAGAACCCCTCAAGAGTAGACATCTTACCCTCTCTGACATCCGCAGGACATGCAACACGTGTACAAGTATAGAGAACCAGGTTTCCTCCATGACCTCAGGAACGTGTGCTGTGACTCTACCCAAAAACAGCTCAGCGTTACTGGGCTACACTCCTTCTGACGGCAGCTTGCGCTGGACGTCCTCTAGCTGCACCACACACACACACACACACACACACACACACACACACACACACACACACACACACTCCAAAAATATGTACAGACTGGAACACTTGCCCTACTTTTAATTGAGTGTGAGCTGCTAATTTGCTTTCCTGAGAAGTAGCGTGTGCAAAGACACACGTACACAATACAACTCGCACAACAAATAGCTACACTGTTATTCTAGTATCACTGAGATACTACTACAGTTTGAATTGTTATTTTTTGTACATTTCAAATGTAAAGTTTTAGTAATTATATGTGTTTTTTGTCATTCACTTCTATAGAGTTTTTATTTAATATATTTTTTACATTTTATATGTGACCCCGGACCACAAAACTAGTCTTAAGTAGCACAGGTATATTTGTAGCAATTGCCAACAATACACTGTATGGGTCAAAATTATAGATTTTTTATTTTATGCCAAATATCATTAGGGTATTAAGTAAAGATCATGTTTCATGAAGATGTTTTGTAAATTTCCTACTATAAATAACATCAAAACTTAATTTTTGATTAGTAATATGCATTGCTAAGAACTTAATTTGGACAACAAAAGATTTTCTCTGTTTAGATTTTTTTGCACCCTCAGATTCCAGATTTTCAAATAGTTGTATACATCTCAATTAAAAAAGAAATTGTGATCCAGAGTCACATATATTCATAATTAACATTTATATTATGTAAAGTAACAGAATTTTTAAAATGATTTTAGTTTTAAAATCCAGAAGGAAAAAGAAATGAGCTTGAGAAATTAGATTTTCTTTTTAAGTTTTTTTTTTTTACTTTTTAAGTATTATTGACCGTTATAGTATTTATGGATATCTTACTTTTTTCAGTTTTTATTTTAAATGTGAGTTTTTTGTGCATTCATAATTTTTTTGTTTGTTTGTTTTCTTAAAACATTTCTACTAAGCTTTATTTTTATTTGACTTTTAGTAAGTTTAGTAAGTTTTTACTTATTTTAGCAACATATTACATTTTCATTTTTTTATGTTTAAGTTTTACATTTATTATTTATAATTCATTTTATTTCAGTTCTAATTTAATTATGAAAATAAATTAGATTTTTTTTTTAATTAACAATAACAAGAGTGGATGAGAATGTTGCAGTTAACCTAAAAACACAAACAACTCTGCGCCCTAAAATCAGCTGCTGAAAAACCAACAGGTCTGAAGTTTAAGTGGGCTGAAGTGTTTGTGAGTGTGTCCCACCCAAGAAGCAACAATTAGCAAACAGGTATTAACACAGCATTTTAAGGACCTCAGAGAAAGCGCATTCCAGGGTGTGTTAACGGGTGTGTGTTAACAAGAAAAAGTGTGTGACCATTTAAGGCTGATTTTGTTAGAGGAGTCTGCTAGGCACCTTTCTCTCTCTCTCATGCACAGTGTTCTCAGTAGCTGGCGCTTGACCAGCTGAGCAGCGTAGCTGTGCCAAAACAACTTCAAGAGTCCAAAATGAAGAAAATATTAAGAGAACAGACTCTGCAAGTTATTTTTACTCACAAAGAGACTACGAGGCTGACCCAGAAAGCCAAAAAGTGTGACATCATGTGTGTTAGATCAGGTAAAAACCTTATCCAGTGAGTCACACAGAGAGGATTTTGCTTTCAATGACTGATATACTCTGACACAGTCATACTCGGTGCTCATCAGAAAAAATTTACGGATAACAAAATGACTGAAATGTTGATCCTCTACATAAATAAGTGAACACAAATGCTTGTAGCTTTCCCAGCACAATTCCACACATTTTTGGGTTCACAAATGTATTACAATGCAATTCATAATGAAATTCATGTACACTGTATTCTCAGTGTAACCACAAGAGGCACTACAGCATACATCAGCATAAACCTTTTCTTCATCTATGGTCAGTTTTTTCTTACTGTTCAACTACTGTCTGATGGGGCATTTTAAGGGGGTCATCAGATGCAAAATTCACTTTTGTATGTTGTTTGAACATAAATGTGTTCGGCAGTGTGTGTACACAACCACCCTATAATGATAAAAAAAATCACTCAGGTTTTTTTTTTTTTTTTTTTTTTTAAATCCCTATGAATAATTACCCCTTTCTCAAATCAAGCCATCTCACATTCTTGGCTTTGTGACGTTACACAAACCAAGGCCCCCCCCCTACAATAGTTGATTGACATGGCTGTCTTACCTTAAGACCTGCCCTAAACGAGCTGTCAACAGTCCACCATTGTTTTGACGCTGGAGCAGGGACAGACAAGACTGTCTCCTAAGCGACTGAGGTGTTCTGTTGTTGGATGTAATAATGAACATAGTCATTTCATTATTTACTCCCAACATCTGAGCCGCTGAAGCAGGGCTCGCAAAATCTCTAGCCCGATGTCCCGGGGCTAATGTGTTTTCCAGTCGGGCTACCAAAATTTTTCACCGCCTGCCCGACGGGATAACTGAAAGTAGAGGGCTCCTGCAGGTCCTTAAATACTCCTTAAGGCTATAAAAAGTTTTCAATACATTAAATAGTATAAGAAAAGTCTTAATTATAATTTTAACAGTTTGGGACGGAAGACAAGAATCGCGATAGGGCTGGAATGAACTTCAAAAGGCAATGATGTCACTAAATAAATATGCACGCTGCCCGTTTCAAAGTCAAAACGCGACACGGACGTCTTTATGAACGTATCTGAAGGGAACCGCCTGTCCCCAGAAACGTGTTGTTGGCACTGAGATTTCATGTTACCTATAATGCCTGATAAAACAGCGTTAATGAGCGCGGTGCTGCTTTGTGTACAGCCGTTTCTATGGAAACCATAATATTTCAGCACTGCTAAAGCGTCACCTCGTGGCAGAGAGTGAATTTGCATTTCCAATCATTTTTCAGCTGTATATAGTCAGATTGTTGCAAATATCGACCCATGTTTTTATGCAGCAAACACAGAGTTGTAAACATGAAAGAAGTTATGTGCCTTCTATAAATCTAAACAATTAAGACAGTAATATATATTAAATGTTTTAAATTAATATAATAAACTATATATTTGATTTAACCCTTTCAATGGTATAAAGGCTGAAATGCTGTTGTTTATGATATTTGGTTTTTGTGAAAACCTGTATCTGAACTGTAAATCATAATTTTATGGCTTAATATGTTACCGTACATTGTCCAACCCCACTCATACTGTGTTAAATTTACGTGTGCAGCTCTTAAAAAGAGTCATAAATAGCCTTAAATTGATATTTAAAAATTCTGCAGATACCTTGTAAATAGTGAAATTAAATTCCTTCTTTGATATTTGTTGATATTTGTGTATTGAAAATATTTTTGACATTTAGACTGCTATATGATTTTCTATATTTATTAAAAAAAAAAAAAAAAAGGTATTTTTTTTTATCTGGGCTAGTTAAATTATTTTCTGGCTACCAAAATCTGAGGAGTACCTGCCCGAAGGGCTACCAGAGATTTTGAAATTTTGCGAGCCCTGTGAAAACACAGAGAATTACTTTTGTTTTTGCAGGGAATGCACCCCACTATCTACATAGATGCATCTATCTTTGCGCAAATCATTACAGAAGAGGTGAGTATAATTTTTTTTTATGAATCTTTGCAAATCGCCTTTCCTAATAATGTGTTAGTTAGCAAGTTCCACGGCTAATTGCAGCTAAAGTTTTCTGTCCCAGAGAGAACCGCTCATCACCCCACGGAAGAGAGGGGTGGGGTGAGCAGAGCGCATTAGCGTTTAAAGGAACATGCACCGAAATGGCTTGCTGTGAACAAAGCTGTTTTTGACAAGGTAAAAAGTGTGTTGTTTTAAACTACCATTGAGAAATTGTAGCCAAAGTATGTTATAGACTTTTCATTAAGACCCTAAAGAATCATATCAACTTGTGACCCCCTTAAAGAAGAAGACCACTTCTGGAACAAAAATGTACAGATAATGTACTCACCCCCCTTGTCATCCAAGATGTTTATGTCTTTCTTTCTTCAGTCGTAAAGAAATTATGTTTCTTGAGGAAAACATTTTAGGATTTTTCTCTCTACAATGGACTTCTATGGTGCCCCGAGTTTGAACTTTCAAAATGCAGTTTAAATGCTGCTACAAATGATCCCAAATGCGTTTGTAAACAATTCCAGCTGAGGGTCTAGCATAATGATCAGTCATTTTCATAAAAAAAAAAAAAAAAACCTCAAACGCTTGTCTTGCTCTGCCTGAATTCTGTGTATTCTGGTTCAAGACAGTTAGGGTATGTCAAAAAACTCCCATCGTATTTTCTCTCTCAACTTCATTTCAAAATCATTCTACATTGATACAGAAGCACAGACCCAGTCTTTGCAAAGTGAACATGCAAAGAAGATCAAACACCCTTAACAAAAAAGCGATAAAAACAGCGATGTAGGACGATTTTGAAGTTGAGGGAGAACATGAGATGGGAGTTTTTCGCTCTACCCTAACTGTATTGAACTCGGAAAAAAACAGAGTTCAGGCAGAGCAAGACAAGACGAGCGTTCGACAATAAAAGGTATATAAATTGAATTTTTTTAAATAAAAAAATAACTGATCGTTTTGTTAGAAAAGACCCTTCTTCCTCGGCTGGGATTGTTTACAACCGCATTTGAGATCGTTTGAAGCCGCATTTAAACTGCATTTTGGAAGTTCAAACTCAGGGCACCATAGAAGTCCATTATATGGAGAAAAATCCTGAAATATTTTCCTCAAAAAACATAATTTATTTACGACTTAAGAAAGAAAGACACGAACATCTTGGATGACAAGAGGTGAGTACATTATCTGTACATTTTAGTTCTGGAAGTGGACTACTTCTTTTTAAAAAGAGAGACGATAAAAAACCTTGCTTTTATATTCACTTTTATTTTACTTATTTGTTTAATCTGTATGCTTTAAACATCTGTCTTTTTTTAATTATCAAATGCTCCCTTGCTAACATACACAAAAAAACTTGGCTTCAGCGACTTCCAGCCATATATAGGCACAACAGCTACTGTAACTGTGTGTATGAGAAAGAGAGAGAGAGAGATAATCAAAAAGAGTGTTGTTTTTGTATGGCAGAACAAGAGATGTGCAAATGAACTAGGGTGGCAGAGGGGTATAAAATTTCTAAAACTTCCTGGATTTTTTGGAATTTTTCTGAAAGTGTTTCTGGAATTGTCAGGATTTTTTGAAAAGTTTCCGGAAATTTTTCATGCCTTTGCAACCACAAAAGGAACTTATATTCAAAATAGACTAGTTGGTGGTTTTCCTGAACGAGTAGCTGTTTTTTAGGAAGCCTAAATAATTAAACTCCTAAGTTTATCTGACCTCAATCGGATGCATTGTTTTCAGGATTAAAAGGATAGTTCACCCAAAAATGAAAATTACCCCATGATTTACTCACCCTCAAGCCATCCTAGGTGTATAACTTTCTTCTTTCAGACGAATACAATCAGAGTTCTATTAAAAAATGCCCTGGCTCTTCCAAGCTTTATAATGCCAGTGAATAGCTGTTGAGATTTTGAACACAAGTACATCCATCCATCATAAAAAAGTACTCCACACGCCTCCAGAAGGCCTTCTAAAGTGAATTGATGCATTTGTGTAAGAAAAACATTCACATTTAAAACTTTATAAACTCTAGCTTCCACTTCTCACCAGAGCTTACGCTTCCTACATCATCAGCCGGAATGGCACTCTTTCATGAATGTGTATGATAGTTAGCGGAAACTAGAGATTACGATTTATAGTTTTATACAAAAACGCATTGAATCACTTCAGAAGGCCTTTATTTTGATTCAAAATCTTAACAGCCATTCACTGCCATTATAAAGCTAGGAAGAACCAGGACATTTTAAATATACACTATATTGCCAAAAGTATTGGTACACCCCCTTCTAATGAACACGTTTGACTACTTTAGTAATTTCCATGAGTACTAATATCAATGTTTAAGCATATAATGATATTCTAGGGAATTGTGTCCTTCTAATTATATAGCAAAAGTTTGGACAGGATCCTTTTTTATTCTAACATGACTATGCCTCTGTGTATAAGGCAAGGTTCATAGAGAAATGAACCTCTGGTGCGATTTTAAATGCAGACCTTGAGCCAAAAACTCAACACCAATGACTTGCACATACACTTGGACAAAAGTATTGTGACACCCCTTATTAGAACAGAAAAAGGCACTTCCAAAACTGTAGCAACAAAGATGGTAGCATAATTCATGTATTTAAAAATCGTATTTCTCTATGAACCTTGCCTTACACACAAAAAAGGATTCTGTCCAAACTTAATAAAACTAATAAAATTAGAAGGACACAATACCCTAAAATATCATTATATGCTTAAACATTAAGATTAGTACTCATTGAAATTTCTAAAGTAGTCAAACCTGTTAATTAGAAGGAGGTGCCCCAATACTTTTGGCAATCTAGCATAACTCTGATTGTATTCATATGAAAGAAGAAAGTCATATACACCTAGGATGGCTTAAGGGTAATTTTCATTTTTGGCTAAACTAGCCCTTTAACTGCCAACATAATAAGTTTCCAAGTACTCCAGACATCCTCACCTATTTCCCTGGTTCCTTTTCTCCAGACTGTCTCCTTTACCCTTGGATGACGGCGTCTCCCTCCCGCTCTCCCGCTCCAGTGAAGAAGACCCCAGTCCAGGTTGGGGTGTCCGCTTGCCATCCGCCCGTCCTCTCTGGATCCTCCCTTGAGCCCTCAGCTCGACCTCCGAGCTCCTCTTCATGGCTTGGAGCTGCGCTAGAGGCACTATGTCACAGTCTTGGGGCCTGTGCCAGACCGTCTGCTGGCTTGTACAGTTGTAGTAGTAGAATCGATTGTTATTGCTGTCGAAAAGCTCCCACCACTGGTTGCCGTCCGACTGACGGACAGGGGCACCGGACGGCGGTTCCCACCCGCACTCTCCGGTCAGCAGGTTGACGTACATGCGCTCCCTTGAGCGCGGCTCCACGATCTCCACCCAGTCGGACCTAGAGAGATGACACATGGGTAGTGCAGTCAGGATATGGGTGTAATATAGCACATTCGGTAAAAGAAAATTAAGCAAGTGGTTTTGTTTACAGCTTGTTTACAATGAAAATGCAGTGTCATAGAAAATCCCAGCTTGGAAAATAAACAGGATTTTAACAAAAGCCAAATGTAAAATCAGAATGGAGGTTCAGCTCAGGTCACAAGAAAAAGTAATAGTATCTTAAAGATGTTCAGAAGATAGGCCTGCCTGCAACATCTAATCCATGTGTTTTAATTCAACAGATTTACCCTTTTACAGATGTAGGCCTTTGATTGAGAGACTGTGGAGGAAGGACCTTGTTATGTAGTGCTGGTTTTATAATTTTTATTTGGAGTTCATTGTTTTATTTCCATGACTGCGCTTCACTTCACTTTTTTATGCCCTTCCCTCGCTAACTTCTCTCTGTCTCAATGACTCATTGGCTTACGTTGCATGAGGGTCCACTACTGGTGGAACCTTTGCAATGTGATTTTAATGATAGAAGACTGTAAAAATGCTACTATAAAAACCTGTAAATCGATTAAAGGGATAGTTCACCCAAAAATGAAAACTGTCATTAATTACTCACCCTCATGTTGTTTCAAACTCAAAGAACCTTTGTTCATCTTCAGAACACAACGTATCTATCCTTCAATGTAAACAGTCTGCAAAGTTGTCAATCAAAAAAAGTGCATGATAACTAAAGATATTGTCTCAATTGTCATTGTGTAACACACATTAGCATAATCCCGCATGTCTGCGAAATACAAATACTCTGACCTGCTCACAAACACTTCTGCTAGTTAGTGTGTTTACATCATGTCAAGAACATGCTGAGTTCTGCGCTGAGAAAGCAAGTTTGTTTCGTTTTCATTGCCGAAAGGTGATGTGAAGAGTGGTTAAATTTTTTTCCCCACGATACCACAGCAATACAATTCAAACCTTTTGTTGTGTGCTTGTTATTTTACAGAAAAATGTCTTCTCTAATCTTGGCTTTTATCTTCTTAATGTGGACTAACAAGCGTCTCTGAACCACAACCTGTAAGTACGATTGACATGTTTTGTGAACAAAATGAGTGCTCAAATGATCTTGTTTTTTATGCTATAACCCACTCAGTTTCTCCTCAAAACTAGCCCAATCGCATTTCGAGGGGGGTCCCTCATTAAAAGTTGCACTCTAGGATGTAAAATACCAGGGTTCCCCTGGTAAATTCGCATTCCAGGGGCTAAATATGACATTATTGTGGTCGCTTCAATCCGCAACAATAAAAACAAACACTGACTTAGCAACACATATGGTAGCACTTGCTAACTTGCTCAAGTACTCATCTGTACCAATCACAACAGGCTTGGCCAGCTAACCAATCAGAGCAGAGCAGGCTTATGGAAGGGAGGGGTTTACAGATGTTTCAAAATCATTGGCAATTTACTATGTATAAATGTATATTCTGGGAAAATTACAATATTTTACAATGCATTTAAACCTATTGTAGGGGACTCCAACACAATATTAAGACACTTTAACATACCATATGACCTGCTCTTAGATATTCAAGATACATTTTTAATGAAATGAAAAAAAAGCTTTTTGGCCATAGACAGCAAAGCAACTGCCATGTTGAAGGCTCAAAAAGGCAATGAGAACATTGTTAATGAGAAGTTGTTATTTTTGTCTTCTTTGTGCACAAAAAGTAATCTCATAGCTTCATAATATTACGGTTGAACCACTGATGTCACATTGACTATTTTATTAATGTCCTTACTACCTTTCTGGACCTTGAATGTATCAGTTGCATTGTTGTCTATGCAGGGTCAGAAAGCTCTTGTATTTCATCAAAACTATCTTAATTTGTGTTCTGAAGATGAACGAAGGTCTTACAGGTTTGAAACTACATGAGGGTGACTAATTAATGAAATTTTCATTTTTGGGTGAACTATCTCTTTAAATTAAATATGTAAAACCTAAAATGTTGCTAATGTTATTTTTTACAGTAAAGATTTGGCAACCACAGCTTCAATTCAAACCAATTCAAACCTTTGATGTGTGCTCGTCATTTTACAGAGGACTGCTTCTTCAGAGGACTAACAAGCGTCTCCGAACCACAACCTGTAAGTACGATTGACACGTTATGTGTACATGTTCAACTGAGTGCTCAAAAAAAAGTTTTTATGCTAATATGTGATGTATACCTAGTGCGGCTTAAGGTTATCAGGTAAACCATCTTACTGAAATAACTTTTTTTTTATTATTTTTTATGAATTAGTTTGAATCACCATTCTATACACCTATAGGTATGCTTGGACTGTTGAAGAAAATATATAAAATTACACAAACAAATTTAACTATCCCTTTAAAACACCATTTATATATATAGTCCTATTTAGAGCATGATTCCCTGTGACTCTACTCTAACAGCTGAGGAGAGCTACAGCTGGCGTGCATACTTCCATACAGCCTCCGCATAAGGAACAGGAGTGTGCAGGTGTGAGCCAAAAACCTTTCAACTTACAGTGACTTACCATGCTTCAAACTCAACACACACTCATGCATATGATGAACCTACTGCATCAATCACTCATCTCACGGGATTTGTCATCAACACTGGAGATGTTCAGACATACATACATGCAAGTTTTCCCACAGTCTGTTTTTGGAAGATGCAATGAAACCACTTCCCTGAATGTGAGGTCGGACGGGCTTTCAGAGCCAGAACTGTTTAGGGGCGACCGGGCACATGGCCCAGAGACAAGAGCATGGACTCGTGGGTAAGATAGGGAATCTGGCTCTTTGCCTGTTCAGCTCTCCTCTAATCTTCCTTCACCAAGAGTTACAACAAAGGATCTGAGGCTTAAGATTAACAAACCTATCTTTCTCTGCTGCACACAGAATGCACAGGAAACAGATACTGAGATTGCTTTAGAGCACGGAGACGTTAAAGTGTTACAGGAATTACATGGCTCAGAGAAACATTTACAAAGCACCTGTTCAATCCAGCCAAAAGGGAAAACCTGAAGCGCACCTGTTGCATTCTACCATTTTCATCTTATTTTCACACAGTGGAAGGAACACAACAGAAGTTCTCTTTTTCTTTTTGAGTATGTTGTCATTACTGACACAGTCATGCTTTTGAATCCCCAGTGCATTCTGGGGTTGATGACACAGAGGCCACTATAACAAAAATACACATAAATATGGCACACAATACCACAGCTACACTGTAAATGTGGTATTTTACCAGATCTGACCCTTAAGAATGATTTTAAGAAACCAAAACTCTGTCATCATTTGCTCTCCTTCATGTTGGTATGACTTTTTTCTAATGTGGAACATAAAATTATTTTTTGACAGTTTTGTTGAGGAAAAAAAACAACAACAACTTTGAGATTTCTCAAAATATGTTCTATGTTCATAAGAACAAAGTCAGCCATACAGGTTTGGGTTACTTGAAAATTTAAGGGCTAGTTCAATTATCTATTTAGGATTATAATATGGATAAACATTCAAACTTCTTTGACCTATATAAAACCAGTTAAGTAAGATGTTATTTTTACAAACAATTTTTGCATTTTTCCCCATCTAATGCATGTACAATAAAATAACAATAGCTATCAACCAAACTAACAGCCCTTAAAAAAGGAAATCACTTTGCATTTTGAATCACTGAGGTTTGTCCAGTTTTGACATTAAAATGTAATGTCAAAACAGCCATATGCAAACTAGACGTGAGATTGCACACACAGCGAAACTAGGGAAAGGAATTTGAACCATTTAACCAACAGGCTAACCCAATACAGTTTAAGACAATTTACAAAAGTCATTAAAAGATAGTTCACCCAAAAATGAAAATTTTGTCATTAATTACTCACCCTCATGTCGTTCCAAACCTGTACGACTTTTGTTCATCTTTAGTACACAAATTAGGATATTTTTGATGAAATCCAAGAGTTTTTGGACCCTGCATAGACAGCAACACAACTGACACGTTCAAGGCCCAGAAAGTTAGTAAGGACATCATTAGAATAGTCCATGTGACATCAGTGGTTCAACAGCAATTTTACAAAGCTACAAGAATACTTTTTCTGTGCAAAGAAAAATAACGACTTTATTCAACAATTTCTTCTCTTCCATGTCAGCAACACCACTCGTATGCATAATGGTACCACGGCTGTCGGCTTTTTACAAAAAAAAAAAAACAGCCCAATTGCTACTCAAAACTAGCCTGAAAATAGCCCAATCGCGTTTAGAGAGGGGTCCCCTGGTAAAAATTGTGGAGGGTAAAATACATTATTTTTGGTGGGGTTCCCATGGTAGCATTCCAGAGGCTAAATATTATGTTATTGGGGTCGCTTCACCCGCGGACATGAAAAACAACCCGTGGCAAAAGTAGTCAAACAGTGCCAAATTAGCCCAACTTGGCAACACGGTACTCTCATGAATGCACATTGAAGAATGACACGGAAAAGAAGAAATTGTTGAAAAAAAATCCTTGTTTTTACTTTCTTTGCACACAAAGTATTCTCGTAGCTTCATAACATAAGGGTTGGACCACTGATGTCACAGACATTTTAATGATGTCCTTACTACCTTTCTGGGTCAAAAAGCTTTCAGATTTCATCAAAAATATCTTAATTTGTGTTCCGAAGATGAACAAAGGTCTTATGGGTTTGGAAGGACATGAGGGTGAGTAATTAATGACAAAATTTGCATTTTTGGGTGAACTAACCCTTTAAGCATATCAACTCATAAAGATGTTAGCAAAATTTTACTGCGACATTCATCGACTGCAAAAAGTTATACTGTCAGTTGTCAACAGTGTAGCGATGTATGAAGCAAAATTCAAAATTCAAGCAGCTTGCTGATGGTTAACACAGCAAATTCACATTAAAATCTTGAATTCAAACTAAATATGCATGAGGAAACGTTTAGCCCTTATGACAAATTCCAAGTCATGCAGATGCCTATTGAAATGACTGGAAATGCCTGCATGAAATGCCCACAAAAATTCACCAAGTAACAGTAAAAATGTGACTGCACTTTAAGACCGCATAAATAAACATTTTCATTATTATATTACCAGTCCAGTTCTTATACTTTACACTAAATTGTGTCATATCAACACATTATTCCATATAAATAAAACAATACAAACTGTTCCAGCATGCGCTGATGATTAAAACAGTCCCAGACACACCAAAACACCAAACAGCATCAGACTGTACCTGTACAAACCCACACGCACGTCTACGTCACACTTCACCTTGTAATGAAGTCATGAAGTTAATTTTCTGAATTCAAATCCACAAAGACACACAACAGACCAGACCGGCTGAAAGCTGGGACAACCACTGACGTGTATAGCTTCCTCTCTTGACTCAAGGAGGCTACATGAGAAGAAGCGTGTGTGTGTGTGTGTGTGTGTGGGTGTGTGTGATTTCTACCTCCACAGTGAGGGTCTTTCCAGGACAGTGAGTCGGCCCTACCCTATCCCAGCATGCACAGTAAGGGCCATCTGCTGTGCATGGGGGTCAGCAGTGAGCTCATTGCGGCCCTGTAAACCTGACCACAAGCCCCTGACCCCCACACTCACATGACCAGAAGGACGAGAATAGAAACCCTTTGTGCTAAAGGGCATGTGTTGGGAGAAGAGAAAAGGAGTCTGTGAAATGATGAGACAGAAAAACAGAGAGCCCATAAAAGTTCTCTGTGATTAATAGTGCGTTTAAGTTATGTTGGAAAGACCGTATTTATGAGCTGAAAGCATATAAGTGGCACCACAAAATTTTTTAGAGGGAAACTCTTTAGTTTAGTTTAAAGGGATAGTTCACCCAAAAATGAAAATTCTGTTAATTAATAACATTATCTTGTTGTTCCAAATGTGTAAGACGTGTATTCATCTTCAGAACACAAATTAAGATGTTTTTGCTGAAATCTGAGAGCTTTCTGACCCTGCAATAGACAATAACACAACTGACACGTTCAGGGCCCCGAAAGGTAGTAAGGACATTGATATAATAGTCCATGTGACATCAACCGTAATTTCAGGAAGCTACAACAATACTTTCTGAACACAAAGAAAGCAAAAAATAATGGCTTTATTTAACAAAATGGGTGGGTTTGACCAATTTTAGATGACTTTTTGGGTTTGGGCTACTGGTAGTTCAGTGCATGTTTACAGGTAAATTACTCACAGAAAATACGTGGAGCATTCTGAAACATTCTGGCCAATTGAAATCTTACAGTCGCATGATGAAAACAGAGCTGTATTGTTTGAGAAATACACCAGTACCCACTGACTAGATAAAGACGGTATTGAGCTGGGAAAAAAACACTCGCTATAAACTTTCACATGCGCTTTTGTATTTGTGCGTGCTTCAAAGAAAAATATGCTTGTCCTTTTGGAGACACTGCTGTGAAATAGCCTGAAAATATTCCCAATTTAGTTTTTCTTTGCTTGGCTTTTGTGAAAAGAGGTCAGAGTGTCAATAATGAGTGTTTAACTTGTTAGAGAAACTGTTAAATGCTTTCCCTCATATGAGATTCAGTGGCTGTATGTGGTCAGTACTCTAGAGTAGATCTGAACATGTCTAGACATGCTGACAATGAGACAAGCTGCTGTTACTGTACATGCATATGTTTGCAGCTACCCACCAGAGAAAAGTTTCCCTCTCAATTTCCTCTTTTATTTTACTATTCTGAGATCACTTTTGTGATGCAAAAAAACCCTTATCTATTTGTATGCAACTTATTTTTTTATGCAAATAAAGTTGGACCAGATACAAATTTAAAGTTATGCATAGAAGCCCATTTCTGTCACTGAATAAAAAATAAAAAAAAGGTAATTGCAACTTTTTATCTCACAATTCTGACTTTATTTCTTGCAGTAGCGAGTTGACATCTTGCAATTCTGACTATTTTTCTCAGAATTGTGAGACATAAACTTGCAACCGCAAGTTATAAAGTCTGAACTGCAAGACACAAACTTGCAATTCTGAGAAATAAACTCACAATTCTGACTTTTTTTCCCTCAAAATTGCGTGATATGAATTTGCAACTGAAAGTCAGAATTGCAAAATATAACTCTCTATTCGGACTTTTTTCCCTCAGAGTTGCGAGTTTATTGTCAATTGTGACTTTTTTTCTCAGAATTACAAGTTTTTTTTCTTGAAATTCTGACTTTATTTCTCACAATTGTGATTTATATCATGCAATTCTGAGAAAAAAGTCAGAATTGTGACATCTCTCGCAATTCTGACTTTATAACATGCAACTGCGAGTTAAGTAAGAATTGTGAGATATAAACTTGCAAATCTTAGAATATATTAGTCTTTTCCCCCTCAAAATTGGACTTTATGACTCATAATTGTAACTTTATATCATGCAATTCTATAAAAAAGACAGAATTGCGAGTTTTTATATCACTCAATTCTGAGCTAATAGTCAGAATTGCGAGATACAAACTCACAAGTGCGAAAAATAAAGTCAGAATTTCGAGATCGCAATACAATTTTTACATTTACATTTTACATTCAGTGGCGGAAACAAGCTTCCATAGCTATAGGAACAACATAGAAAGAAAAATGTAATTAAAAAAAAATTAAATAAGAAATTTATGATGTAAAATGTGCAATGTAATAAAAATTAATTTCTTAAAAAAATAATAAAATTTAATGTTTTCCTTTTTTGACATATTTTCTCTTAAAACAGGAAGTTCAGATATTAATGTTTAATTAAATTTTTAATAAGATATACAGTATGTAAAATGGTATCTGCTTTTTTTAAACTAAAGTTACATATACATATATATATATATACAAAAAAAAACTACATATAAATTTCAATAATTAAACTAAATCATTTATATTTTAATTTGTCTGAACTTGTTTTAATAGCACATGTCAAAAATAAATAAAAATGTAAAATGTGTGATTCATAATTTTATTTAGTATTTTATTTGATTATTTAAATAAAATAAAACATATATTTACTTTGATATATGCAGTTTCATGTGCAAATGTTATAAATGGACACCTCCAACTGACCAACTTTTAAAAAGTCTAAAGCTGAAAAGCAAATATTTAAAAACCACCTGCTGCTGCGATTATTTCTGTGCGTGTGAATGTGCCCTTAAGTGACTGTTCTTCTTTCATTTCTGTGGTCTGCACACAAGCAGGCTCTCAGGGTCTGACATGAGGACATGGCCAACACATTAATTATATCCAGTATCATAAAACCTTCGAGTATACGACTGCTGGGAAACCCGCACCACATTTGAATGTGTATTTTAGACCGTCACAGCGTGTGACAAGTCTATTTCTGTCGCTATCTCTCTATCCTAAAGCCATCATGTTAACTTACTCCTGTGTGGGAGGAATGGGGAACACACACATGCTCTCCAACAGACACCAGTAAACATGCAAATCACCCTCCAGCTTCACAGCTGTGTCTCTTCCCAGGGCAACTTGTCATCTGTTGAAAACTTTATCAGTGCGCTGAGGGAGGAATGGGCTGGACCTCTGGATGATTACGGGCAGCTTTGTTTGAGGATGTAAGGTTTTTTTTTAATCCTCCAGCACACTCCTCCATAGAGAGCAGCACTCTGATGGGCTCCCGTGACTGTTTGGGATCAGATGAGTTTAGCATCTAATTTGTTTACACTGTGGTCGCGGTTGGAAGCTGCACGCTATGGCAGCAGCATGCATATGAGTGTGTAAACACTCAAGTAAACACGATGCCCATCAAGTTCAATTCTCTTCTTTTTATTCTACATCTCTATGAACACCTACAAAGCATGAAGGGTTACTTAAAGCATAAAGGAACAATCCACTTTTTTTGAAATGCAAATACACCAGAATGAGAGTATAGTTCCTATCCATATCATCTGGGAAAATCACAATCACAAATTTTCATTTCCTGTCGGTCTTTGTACATGACGTAACTGCAGAAGATTCAAGTTTTAAATAGGAAAAATATTTTTGGTCATTTTTAAACAAGATGCTAATGGTCTAATTTGATTCAGTGATTTATGCTAAGCTATGGTAAAGTTGTATTGGCAGACCCGGAGATCGGCTGAATGGATTCAAAAACAGTAAAACTCATTTGTTTAACTCTAGGTGAGTTGGAAAATTAGCCCTTTTTTTTTTTTTTTTTTTTTTTAAAGTGGAGTGTTACTTTAAGAGCTTTAGCAGAGGGGAAGATTTTCAAAGAATAATTGATTTTCACTTTGGTCTCTGAGTCAGACATGGTGCTCTTAAACACTGCCATTTAAAAGTTTGGGATCAGCAAGACTTTACATTTTTTTTGCTCATCAAGGCTGCATTTATTAGATTAAAAATACAGAACAAAAATTAAATATTGTGAAATATTGCAGTTTAAAAGAGTGGTTTTCTATTTTAATGTACTCATATTATTTATTTCTGTGATCAAAGCTGAATTTTCAGCATCATTACTCCAGTCTTCAGTGTCACACGATCCTTCATTAACAATTATCAATGTTGGAAACAGTTGTGCTGAGTTGGTTTTTTTTTTTTTTCTTTGTTTGAAAGAAAATACTTTTATTCAGCAAGGATGTGTTAAATTGCCATAAAAACTTTTATACTGTTAGAAAATATTTCTGTTTTGAATAAATGCTGATTTTAACTAAAAAAAGTATCAATATTAAGCAGCACAACTGTTTCTAATATTGATAATAAATCAGCATGTTAGAATGATTTCTGAAGGGTCATGTGACACTAAAGATTGAAGTACTGATGCTAAAAATTCAGCTTTGCATCACAGGAATAAATTCAGTTTTAAAGTATATTAAAATAGAAAAATTGCAATAATATTTCACAATATTACTGTTTTTTTTTCTGCATTTTTAATCAAATAAATGTAGCCTTGATGAACAGAAATTAAACAATTCTTTAAAAAAAATGAAAAATATAACTGATCCCAAACTTTTGAACAACAATCTAATCTAGTGTATGTTTTATGATATTAAACCAAAAACATCAGGCTGATAAAGAAAAAAAAAACTCTTTAATAGAGTTTCTTGAATAGATTCTTGAAAAGAAAACCTTTTTAACTAGATAAAATATTTTATAAATATCCTTTTAATATTATAAACGCCATACAGAAATGTACAAAAAATAAAACCTAAAACAGGAAATAATATAAGCATCCAACAATTTGACTTTTTTATGACAAGGCAAGGTTGGCTCAAGCTGTAAAATTTCATGTGGTGCAACTTCCCAAAAATGCTATGATATTCATGAACTCATGATACTAGAAATAAAGAAAGAAGGAAAAAAAGAAAGAAAGAAAGAAAGAAAAAGAAAGAAAGACAAATGTATAAAACAATTCTTTCTGGTCCTCGATTGTGAGGAATGCAATATTCTAGCGATATTGGAATATATATATTTACCTTAAAACATATTTAAAGGGAATGTTTACGGTTATTTAAGGTGTAAAGAAAATATTTTCTAACTTTTAACTTGAGATACACCACATGACATTTTCAGGGTCATTATCATTTGAAAATTCTATACAAGTTTTATGAACCACACATGAATATTAAGAGTACATTTTAAGAACTTGACACATGTGTTTTCTATTACAGATTTAAGAGATTTTTCCTTTTTTTATCTTGACCCCTCTTCCTCACACAAAGCTATTATAAGGCTTCAGAAGACTGGAAATACTGTGCACAAATTGCAAGCACTTCTTTCATGGTGTTTTTAAGTTATTTTGTCAGTTCTTCAACCTGTCCGCTAATATGTGTTTAAAAATCAGCTGAAATGGTCTTCTCTCATTCTTAAACTTCATACATTTTTCTTCAGGCTCCTTTGTGTGCACTTCAATACTACATCCTTTCATTAAAATGAAACAGTGGAAAACAACAGACAATACATGACATAGTACCTCTGAAAACACTTGAGGCAGGTGAGAGGAAAGCCATTTACATGAATTAGGATGCTCAGTCTAACAAACACTGCTCCGAAAGGTGATTTATTTGTATGGGTTGTGCCTTCGCATGGCCAAATCATTACCTGTGGGATGTGTAAATCCCAAATCAGGCCTGTTTTGCTTTATGACACAGAGACAGACAGTCCCACATTGAGTTTGCATACGAGTATGCATTTTTAAGTCTAAGTGCTTTTTCAATACACAACCATGCAATGCTACTCTGTCTCCATCACTCAGTTTAGTTCCAGTTTGTTTTATTGGCGTGATAGGAACTGGTTAAACAACTTTATAGCTAATAAAACCCTGTAAACTGCATAAGTGAAAGGAAATACTAACACAGATAATAATGAGACAATAGAGAAGCTACATAATGATAACAAAACTGGAAGAAACAACAATGGACGTAATTGTGATTTGCAAACAGACATGGTCAATTACTTCCTTAATGCTGAACCCTTAAGAATAGTCTTATACAACCAGACTTCTATCAAGCATGGAGTCTGTCCCACTCTAGTTTACTCTAGCCAGGAACCACCCACTTAGACAGGAAGGGCTTGTCTGATTGACATATGGCGATAGTGAATCTGAAATGTGCTTGAGGATGTCTAGTTTATGAGCTCAAAACAAACTGCTATGCAAGTTCCGCTACGGTAGGTACAGCGGTAGGTGTGGGATGTTGTGTTATAAGGTAATTGAAACAGGCCCACCTGTTCTTCTCACTTTTGTAGTCACTAGACACTTCACATTATGTAAATAAACAAAAACTACAGCACTTCACACACACACACACACACACACACACACACACACACACACACACACACACACACACACACACACACACAGAATTTTACACTAGACCATCTGCCTCTGTTTTGAATGAAGTTTCCTTTTCTACTCACTGTTTTGAATGACACTCGCTGACTTCACCTTTTGACATCACTGCAGAAGCAAATCTTTCCCAAACCACACACACACACACACACACACACACGCACACGCACACGCACACGCACTTATCAAAATAAATTATGTTTTTTTAAACAAATGAGGACATCTCAATATATGGCAAAAAATTCTGATGAAATTCGGTTTTGTAATGTGAATCAATGAGATCTTCATAACAGTATAGCAGACTACTCACATTAAATATAAATATCAGTTGTACATATCTCCTAATAATGTCTTAGTAAGGTGATATTTAATGTTTTATTTTATGATTAAAGCTCTGTTTTTATTGTGCGGTCAAAACATATAATGCAACCAGGGCTGTCATTAATGATTATTTTGCTAATCAAGTAATCTGTAGATTATTCTAGCGATCAATCAAGATTATTCTTATGATTAATCGAGTAATCTGATTATTTTTTTAGTAAAAATAACAGACCTAAACAAACAATAGCCTTTTAAATTTCTTAAAATACATACACTACCAGTCAAAAGTTTGGACACACCCTCTCATTTAATGTTTTTTTAAAGAAGTCTCTTATGCTCATCAAGGCTGCATTTATTTGATCAAAAATAAAGAAAAAAAAACAGTAATATTGCAAAATGTTATTACAATATAAAATAATGTTTTTTATATGAACATACTTTACAATATAATTTATTCCTGTGATGCAAAGCTGAATTTTCATCAGCTGTTACTCCAGTCTTAAGTGTCACGTGATCCTTCAGAAATTATTCTAATATGCTGACTTATTATTAGAATTATTAATGTTGGAAACAGTTGTGCTGACAAATATTTTTTTGCAACCTGTGGTTCTTTTTTCAGGATTTTTTGATGAATAACAAGCTAAAAATTTATTCAAAGCATTTATTCAATATATAAATCTTTTCTAACAATGTAAATCTATGCTATCACTTTTTATTAATTTAACACATCCTTTTTGAATAAAAGTATTATTTTTTTTCCAAAAAAAAAAAAATAAAAATAAAAATTACTGACCCCAAACTTTTGGACAGTAGTGTATATTGTTAGAAAACCTTTCTATTTTAAATAAAAAATTTTTTTTTTACTTTTTATTGATCAAAAAATCCTGAAAAAAGTATCACAGGTTCCAAAAAAATAAAAATAAAAATAAATAAAAATATTAAGCAGTGCAACTGTTTCCAGCACTTATAATAAATCAGCATATTAGAATGATTTTTGAAGGATCATGTGACACTGAAGACTGGAGTAATGATTCTGGTAATTCAACTTTAAATTACAGATATAAATTAAATTTTGATGTTTATTAATATAGAAAAACATTGATTTACATTGTACTAATATTTCACAATATTACAGTTTTTTTCTGTATTTTTGATCAAGTGAAAACAACCAAAATAAAAGTTTTTGTTTACATAATGTGTGTGTACTGTGAATATTTACTATGTATGTTTATAAACACACACACATGCATGTATATATTTAAGAAAAATGTTATGTTTACACATTAAATATATTTAAATGAATAATAAATTATATGAATATAAAAATATGGATTTAAATACATGTAAATATGCGTTTTTATCTATACATAAATACAGAGCACACATACATTTTATAAACAAAAACTTTTATTTAAGATTAACCGCGATTAATCGCTTGACAGCACTATTTATTATGATTTTTAAGTGGGTTTAAAATATCATGCAACCTTGGAAAATGGTCTAATAATGCATTTCACGGATACTCGCCAGTGGAATGCACCACTTACGCCAGTTTCCTGACACAGGCAAAATGCAATAAAAGTTTGTTTTTTAATTGAGTACTTAAATTAAATCAAGGAATTGTGACAGCCCTAAACGCAATACAACACAATTATGATTGAGAGATTAACACATAAATGTTCCTCATATTTGATACTCATATTTTAATTATTCATTACGTATGGATAATGAAGTAAACCCAAGCTGCTTCAATCCAGTAAGTATTCATCTTGAAATATTCCTAACAATATAAAAGTTTTTGTGTTTCCAATATAAAAATCTTTACAAATTTAAAAAGACAAGTATTACAACCTGACATTTATATAATGATACTAAAACTGTAATGCTGTGTACTATTAATCATGTGACAAATGGCATATAGATTGTGAACAACAGGTTTTTCAGCAAAGTTCTGATCTAGTAGGCTTTATAGGGTTAAAGGGTTGGATTAAGGTGAAATCGTGGATTCCTGGATGTTGCCTTGTGATTTTTCTCATAACAAGACATGACATGTAGTCAGAAGTGAAGGCACAGTGCACTGTGGGTGTGTATTGGAAAGATGATATTGTGAGTGTTTACATTTCTCTCTGGCATGTTGTGTGCCTTCAAAGCAAGTGAAATCAAACCACACTGCTTTATCAGTGAACTCTATAGTAACACACTTTGTGTTGTGCAAATGAAGCATAACTCCTCTATCTCTATGTTACGTAAACAGCATTCATACACCCATAGCCATAGGAATGATATACTGGTAAATTTAAGAATCCAAGTATAAAAGATTTAAAAGGAACCATCATAAGAAATATGTTTGTGCTATGTGAGTGGTTAGATCAAACAACCTTTTGTTTGGAGCGTGAGTTACGGAATGCCAGATCGCTTCAGATTATGAATGCTGTGTGTCTCTGTGTGTGTGTGTGTGTGTGTGTGTGTGTGTGTGTATTTGTTGAGCGCAGTGTGTGGTCTTGAGGAGAGGAATGCTTACTGCTGTACGTGTGTGACTGAAGGGCAATCCCTCCATCCACTCATTCACCTCCAAGGACACCTGCATGACATTCCAGAGCAGAGCACTTTGAACTGCGAGTCACTGCCAGAATGTGTGTGTGAGATGTTCAAACAGAAAGTACAAGTCTTTTAAGACGAGATCTGAGGTGCATGGACACGCCTCTGATCCAACCTTGCTGAGCTCAAATTTCAAGAAGCAAATAAGTTTTCCTGTCATGATAAAACCGGTTTTAAGTAGTTTTAATAGTGCTTGTTAAGGCAAGCATCACTATTAATATTGCTCAAACTTAGAGTTGAATTTCCTTCTTTCATCTGCAGAACAAACAGGAAGACAATTTTGTTTTTTGTCCATTCAATGAAAGTGAATGGGGTCCAAAATAAAGTTGGTATGTTTAAAGAGATAGTTCACTCAAAAATTTTATTCTGTCATTAATTACTCACTCTCATGTCATTCCAAACCTGTAAGATCTTTGTTCGAATTTAGAAGCAAATTAAGATATTTTTGATGAAATCCGAGAGCTTTTTGACTCTGCATAGACAGCAATGCAACTGGCACGTTTAAGGCCCAGAAAGGTAGTAAGGACATTGTTAAAATAGTCCATGTGACATCAGTGGTTCACTTTATGTGTGCAAAAAAACCTAAAATAACTACTTATTTAACAATTTCTTCTCATCCGTGTCAGAACCATTAATCTGATTATAAACAGTTTATTAAGGTGCATGTAAATGTTTTGTCCAATGTGTGATTATTTTTTTTTCAGACATCCTTCAAAATGTCTTCTTTTTGTTGTTTTGCAGAATTCATGATGCTACGAAAATGATGACAAAACAGTTGTAGAAACTTCTAACCCTAAGTAATAAACTTCGCACGTATTTACCTCCATTTTACCTGTCATTCACTCACAAAACCTGTCTTGATACTGTTCCACATCTGACAAGCAGTTTGTTATAAACCGGCCTGATTGGTCCTCAGCAAACACTGGGCTTTTGTGATTGGTTGATGTTCCATCACTCCCTAACTGGCTTGGCTCATTCACACTGCTGTGAAAGTCAATAAACGTCTCCACAGGCAGCCATTCAATCACCTCCAGCCATTTGGACTGCTGCTGCTGCCGTGTGTGGTTTTTTTCTGTAAAGGGTGGAGCTGTTTACAAGTACCAACCTGCCGCTTGTAAAACAAATGGGTGGTAAGAGATGAAACGTCTGTTTGGAGTGTTGCTCGATGCCATGCTGTTGCAGCTCACCTACTAACACAGAGAATACACTCACGGGCCAGACCTCAACAAAAATGCCTTTTATAGAGCAAAACCTCACGCTCAGATCATAAATGCCAAATCTAAAACAAATCTCATAAAAATGAAACTCACACGCTTTTCTTTCAAAACCTAATACAGAGAGCCTTCAGAAAACCTGAAGTGTGAGTGTGTGGTTATTCATTCTGTCTGTTAGTAAACTAATCTGGGCATATCTCACATGCCGCACTGTTACACATTTACAAAGAAGGAATGAAGCTCTTAATGTTTGTACAAACACACTCTCCAGGCAGCAGCTGAACAGACAAAATACTTAAAATATACCTGTGTACAATACAGATTTGATCACACACAAAAATTTATTTAATAATTGAATCAAAGTGCAAATAAAGTATTATGTGATTATTTAGATTATCATATTCATGTGTATTATAATATGGAAGCCAATTTCCACCACTAAAAAAAAAATAGGGAAATTGCAACTTTTCCTACTTTATCATACAATTTTTTTCATAACTGTAGGTTTAAATCTCGCAATTCTAACTTTTTTTTTACAATTGTGAGTTTACATCTCACAATTCTGACTTTTTTCACAATTGTAAGTTTACATCTTGCAATTGACTTTTTTCACAATTTTACATCTCGCAATTCTGACTTTTTTTCACAATTGTGAGTTTACATCTCACAATTCAGACTTTTTTCACAATTGTAAGTTTACATCACGCAATTCAGACTTTTTTTTCACAAATGTAAGTTTACATCTCGCAATTCTGATTTTTTTTCACAATTGTGAGTTTACATCTCACAATTCAGACTTTTTTCACAATTGTGAGTTTACATATCAAAATTCTGTCTTTTTTTACAATTGTGAGTTTACATCTCACAATTCTGTTTTTTTTTACAATTGTGAATTGACATCTCACAATTCAGACGTTTTTACAATTGTGAGTTTACATCTCACAATTCTGACTTTTTTCACAATTGTAAGTTTACATCTTGCAATTTACTTTTTTCACAATTTTACATCTCGCAATTCTGACTTTTTTTCACAATTGTGAGTTTACATCTCACAATTCAGACTTTTTTCACAATTGTAAGTTTACATCACGCAATTCAGACTTTTTTTTCACAAATGTAAGTTTACATCTCACAATTCAGACTTTTTTCACAATTGTGAGTTTACATATCAAAATTCTGTCTTTTTTTACAATTGTGAGTTTACATCTCACAATTCTGTTTTTTTTTTACAATTGTGAATTGACATCTTACAATTCAGACGTTTTTACAATTGTGAGTTTACATCTCACAATTCTGACTTTTTTCACAATTGTAAGTTTACATCTTGCAATTTACTTTTTTCCACAATTGTGAGTTTACATCTAACAATTCTGTCTTTTTTTTTTTTTTTTTTTTACAATTGTGAGTTTACATTTTGCAATTCTGCTTTTTTCCCTCATTTGAGATTAATTTGAGATACAAAATTCAAATGTGAGTTATAAAGTCATAAAAATGTCAGAATTGCATGATATAAACTTGCAATTCTGAGAAAATATCAGTCCCCCCCCCAGAATTGGACTTTATAATAGACTTCACAATTCTGAGAAAAAAAGTCAAAACTATGAGTTTATATCCCACCATTACGACTTTATATCTTGTAATTGTAACTTTATAACTCACAATTGCTAGTTTATATCACACAATTCAGAGAAAAAAGTCAGAATTGATAGATACTGTACAAACTGTAAGATAAAAAGTCGCAATGACCTTTTTAATTTTTATATATATTTAATATTCCATATTATATTGCAATAAATTGCTTTAAATAATTTAAGATTGCTTTACCAAAACATTGTTTGGCTATTGCTATTATTATTTACTTTTTGAACAATTAATAATATAATTAAAATTTCAACAGAATTATTTTCTTTACTTTCATCAACAATGGCAAAAAAATGCAGTTTGTTATCAAATAAAAAGTGTAAACCATTTTATGCAATTCACTTTTTGTAATGTTTTTACACCATTTTATTATTAAACTATTATCAAATAAAAGGTATCAATATTTATTACACAACCCATATTTTTTTCTTTACTTTCCTAATTCACATTCTTTTGTATTACATTGCCCATTTACCTGCACAATGTGTTTTGCAAACACAATTTGCGAAGCTGAAATACTACACCGCTATAACAAACCACTTGCTGATTATTATATTCATCATTGAGCCATCTGCACTGCTGCACTTATCAACATGTTCTTATACACTGTTTATATAACATACATAGCGGTTACATTTACAAGTTCATATGCCACATGTTCATACTGTATATAATCTTTTGAGTGATCTAGATTAAACTGATAGAGTAAATAGATTAGTCTCTGATTTACTCTATTCTGACTACTAAATACATTCAGGTAAACAAAGACTTATATTCAACTGACATTTGTATACACAACTCTCCACACCTCTACATATTTAAAATCGTATGTATGCAGCTAGATGGAAGGCATATGAAACTTCCAGAAGCCCAAAATGAATGCTACAAACTGACAAATAAACTCTCTGGCCAATCAGGGAGCTTGGTTAACATTTCACTGAGTTACACAAAATGACATACAACTTAAAAAATATGAAGAATTAGAAGACATTTTCCTAGCTGTCCATCTCCAAAAGTACAGCCAATGTGTCCACACCACACCAATACCTCTTCACATCTTCCAGACTCTTCCACATGATACTCAATTCACAAGATACTCTCTTAGAGACCTCCAGTCAGGTCTAAATATATCAGTGTTTGACTGTATCTGGTCAACAGCATGCTGCCAAAGCTTATGTGCTTCCTGGACATGATGGACAACAGCATTTGTGATGCTCTGGAGCTCCATATCAGACATAATCTCACGACATGAAAAGGCCATCATCTGTTTTCCATACTACATCTTCTCTTGCATCACTCCACTGTGGTTTACAAAAGACTAAACGCACCATATGGACCGTATTTACATGCATTTAAGTGTTGAAGGATATGCAAATTAAGCCAGGATTACATCATACGATTGCAGAGCGTAAAGATTATTCTGACTAATCCTAAAAAAAACAACAGATTTATCTTCTGTCTTTAATTTCACAGAATGAGCCTCATGATGATTGATGCTCCAGCATTCTCATGCACATGTGCAAGTTCATGTGCGTTAAACAGATCGCTTTAGAAACACAGAGGTCATCATGAAGGTTAATTACCGCCTGTTTGATGAAGAAGGGCCAGGTGTGAACTCTCTTCCTTTAACATTTGCTGACTTATAGCACATCTGCCTCCAGCTGGGGACCTCAGAGGGTAAACGTACTTCAGGAAACTTCCTCTCTCTCTCTCTCTCTCACACTCTCTCTGCTTATTCAGTAGGTGAAATACAATCTTGTGTGTCCTTATGAGCCCGGCTTGATCAAAAGGAGAAAAAGCCCACCTGCTGCTGCCATTCAGTGTATATGCATCCTATGCCTGTGTGTGTGGACTGGAAAAGGTCATGTTATTAATAATAAATGTTTTATTAAAATGCATGATTACATGAACTGGAGGCACCATGATGTGGTGACACTAGACTTCACCACACATATTTATTTATTTATTACTTTATTTATGCCTGTTTATAATGCTCTTTTTCATTGTTTCAAGAAATACTGCTGTTGAGATATAAAAATGTCCACCAAAAAATGTTTGCTGAAGAGCTGTTTGTCATTGGATGTGTAATATTTACTTGTACTGCTAAGTTTTCCTATTTTTACATTCAGATTACCTATTAACATTACTTATACTGTAAAACCCTTAAAGGGGACATCAGATGCTAAATTTACTTTTACATGGTGTTTGCATATAAATGTGTGTTAGCATTGTGTGGACACAATCACACTACAATGATAAAAATGCATTAAACAGTCTCAATTATCAAGCCGCTTTAAATTTCTGAGCAGTATGATGTCATATTGCTCAGGCCCCACACGCAACTGCTGACGGACTGTCCCATATTTGCATATTTTCAACTCAGTTCTGACTTAACTTGCAATTGTGTGTTATAAAGTCAGAATTGTGAGATATAAACTTGCAATAAAAACAATACTGAGAATTGTTTACTGAGAGTTTACTTAGAATTGAGAGTTTATATCTCGCAATTCTAAGAAAAACGTCAGAATTTTGACTTTATAAGTTCTAATTTAACAACTCGCAACTTTGTGTTATAAAGTCAGAACTGCGAGATATAAACTCGCAATTCTGAGAAAAAAGCCAGAATTGTGAGACACTCACGTTTGCTAGAAAAAAGTTATAAATGTGAGTTTTTATCTCGCAGTTCTGACATTATAACACACAGTTGCGAGTTGTTAAATTAAAACTGAGTTATAAAGTCAAAATTCTGACGTTTTTCTTAGAATTGTGAGATATAAACTCAGTTCCAACTTTTCTCAGTATTGTTTTTATTGCAAGTTTATATCTCACAATTCTGACTTTATAACACACAATTGCAAGTTAAGTCAGAACTGAGTTATAAACTCAAAAATCTGACTTTTGTTCTCAGAATTGCATAACATAAACTCGCAATTACAAGAAATAAAGTCAGAATTGTGAGATAACTCAGATTTCTGACTTTTTTCTTGCAATTGCGAGTTTATATCACACAATTACGAGAAAAAGTCTGAATTTTGAGTTTATAACTGACAGGTCTGACTTAACAACTCGTAATTGCGAGGTCTGAATTGTGAGTTTATATCTCACAGTTCTGACTTAACTCGCAATTGCTTGTTATAAAGTCAGAATTGCGAGATATAAACTTGCAATAAACACAATTCTGAGAAAAGTCAGAATTGTGAGTTTATATATCGCAATTCTGACTTTATAATTCGCAATTACGAGTTTATATCACGCAATTCCGAGAAAAAGTCAGAATTTTGAATTTATAACTGACAACTCGTAATAGCGCGTTTATAACTCACAATTCTGAGAAAAAAAGTCAGAATTGTGAGATGTAAACTTGCAATTGCAAGAAAAGAAGTCAGAAATGTGAACTGAAAAAAGTTTTTTTTTTTTTTCAATTTTTTTTCCAATTTTTTTTTTAATTCAGTGGCGGAAACAGGCTTCAATATTAATGACTATACTGACTGAACATTAGAATGTACTGGTCATTTTCTGCATTCATTAATTTTACAGACATTAACCATAAACATGAAGCAGTAGTGTAGAATTCTAAATACAGGTAAAACACCTGTAAACATCAATACAGAAAATTCCTTCATATTAAAACAGTACATTGAGTCCTATTTTCACAGATTTTTTTTTTCCCCAAGAAAGAAAGACATAAAACCTACTAGACTCAATAGTGATGTGACAGTTTAACAGCTTGTATAACATTTCATGGAAGTGTAAAAGACATGTGAAAGTTAAACTGTTCTCCTCATCATACGAGCAAAAACACACCGACGAGAGAGAGAGGGGCCTCAAAGGAGGACCACCGTCTAACATCCAACCTGGACAACAGTTCAAGCCTACATGCTGAGAGAAAGATGGGAAGAATAAAGATGAAACACAGCTGAATATCTCTCTGCAGGGGGCTGTATAAAGCAGGAAAGAGGATGAGAAAGACCAGAGCTAACTTCTACAACACTCCTGACACAAAATGTGTTTCCTCTAGATGAGGATGCCCACACTGCTGATGGTGTGGCCTCATAGAGGATGAAGTACAATACAAGAGTTTGAGGATGAAAGGAGAGATAGGAAGTGGAACAGAGAGAGCGTGTGCGAACCATAAACAGAGTGAGAGAGAGAAACATCAAGAAGAATGAGAAACAGAGAGAACGAGTCTGGACTGCAGTTCAGGAGGACGTCTAGATCTTGCCAGAACATTCAGTCATTCCTGGCTGCAGAAGTACAGCCGTGCCTTCGGACGATTTGTTTGAGTCTAGCCATTTTCTCACACTCATCACTCTTTAGCCTGTATCCATCAAAGAGAAAACGACGAAAAAAATGCAACAGGTCATAGTAGTTCATTCCGGTCATGATTTAATCATGAGGGGACTATGGGTGGGTTTCAGCAGGGCAGAATTACGATGGATTACCACACTGCTGCTCCAACTCCCATCTGAGCACAGCTAGCAAAATAACTATTCATTATCAAACGAGCATGTTTAGAATCCGGCTGGCTTTGATTTAAAGGGATAGCTCATCCAGAAATTAAACTTCTGTCATCATTTACCCTCATTTCAGTCTAAACCTTTATTTCCTTCTCTTTCTTTCTTCTGTGGAACACAGATGATATTCTGATAATGGGTAATATTTAACAATCTAAGTATATGAAGCCTCAAGCCTCATTGAGGTCCCCATATCTCTGGGACTGAACGATACAGGGCATGGAAAATGAAGATTCCAAAAGAAAAGTTTATTAAGAACTAGAATCTAAAATCATATTGCAATATCTTTTTTTTTTTTTTTTAAAGATTTATTTTTGGCCTTTTTGGCTTTATTATGACAGGATAGATCATTACTGACAGGAAGCGAAGTGGGAGAGAGAGAAGGGGTTATAGGGTCGGGAAAGGTCCTCGAGCCGGGATTCGAACTCGGGATGCCCGTAGCGCAACAGCACTGTATGTCGGCGCACTGCCCACAAGGCTATCCGCGCTGACATATTGCAATATCTTTAATACTTCTTGAGTTTATGGCACTCAGACATGTTTAATCCAGATGTTTTGATAGAGAGAAAGGAGATATATTTCTAGTTTCAACATTATTTGTGACCCTGGACCACAAAACCAGTCATAAGGGTCAATTTTTCAAAATTGACATTTATACACCATCTGAAAGCTGGATAAATAAGTTTTCCATTGATGTATGGTTTGTTAGGATAGGTATAAAACTATATGAAAATCTGAGGGTGCAAAAAAATAAAAAAAAATTGAGAAAATCATCTTTAAAGTTGTCCAAATATAGTTCCTAGCAATGCATATTACTTTTTAAAAATTATGTTTTTATATATTTACGGTTGGAAATTTACAAAATATCTTCATGGAACATGATCGTTACTTAATATCCTAATGATTTTTGGCATAAAAAGAAAAATCAACAATTTGAAACCTATACAATGTATTATGACTTTGGTTTTTGACCACTGGAAATGTGTACAATTGAATGATTTACCCCTGGAGCCATATTAAAATTACAATATCTCTGGAACTGAACCATGCAGGGCCTTAAAAATGAACATGCCAAAAGGAGAGTTGGTTAAAACCTAATATCTAAAAGGACATTAAGATATCTTAAATACTTAATGAGTTACAGGCTTGCAAACTTTGGAGTAAAAACTTGAAAAGTGTCGTTTCCCCATTTTTGAATAGTCACCATTGGCACATAATGTAACAAAGACTGCTAAAGTCAAAAGATTTTACTTATAGAACAACCAATTTCTGTGTAAAAGTAATATTTCGATGCTGCCATCTTTCTGTTTCATTTTTAACCCCCAGTAATTTGGCTCTGAATCTGCCACTTTGACCTCCCTCTACAAAATAGTGGATTGCTCAGTAAATATTCATCCATGACATTTAATATTTTGGCTTTCATCACTATACATGTTTATCTTTCTTCAGAAAAAACATTAGCAAAATCAAAAAATTTGACCTGGGGAAGTTTCTATAATTTGCTTGACTATACATGGAATGACCCTATATTATACTCTTTAACAACCATTTATAATACATTATACATAAAGGCTTTGAGCAAAGTGTTACCATAATATAAATCACAGAAAACCAGTCAGTTTATTTTCCCAATTAATTTGAATACATATATGAAAAACACAAATAAATGGATGCTGTGCTGTCCTCGCTGGCAAATTTGGTGCACATTTGTAAACGCTGAAACATGAGGGGGCAGTTCTTTTTTTTCTTTTCAAGAAACTTCAAAACATGACATACAGTAGTACTTTACTCAGTCTATCCAGGACGTGTAATTAAACGCCTCATTTAATACAGTCTTAATCTGATCTGAGGTTTAAAATACCTCGTAATGACTCTGGGATAAGAAAAGATGGGCTGTTTGGGCCTACAGTCTAGACCACTAAACGACATTAAATGCAAAGTGCTGCTTCTCCGTCTAAGACAATATTTATAGAACACTTTCTAAAACAAGTACATGTCCACACACACACACGAGGAAAAACATATAATGCTATCACCCCAATTTCCAGCGACTACGACCTGCCAAGTGCAGGTCAGTCCAGAAAAACACAGGATTCAGATCCGCTAAACGATCTCGCAGGCCGCTTCTGAGAACTACATTTAGACACGCTCTCACGTGTGCGTGTGCTTCTCGGTAACAGAGATGGGAATTACATATGCATGTCTGGAAAGCATTGGAGGGAAAAAAGGGGCAAAAGGGGGAAGAAAGACCAAAGGAAGAAATACTGTAAAATAAGTGAAACAGAGAACATAAAAGACAAGTGTGTGTCAGTGGATATGTTTTCATAAATGATTAAGCATTTCTTACATACTTTTCTGCTGCATTTAAAAAGATACTTTTAAATAATAACTCAAATTGATTAGTGGATGAGTTTGTTTCCTGTTTGCCACAGATTTGGTGAAATTTAGCATTACACCACTTGTTCTCCAATGGATCCTCTGACATGAATGGGGTCCAAAGAGCTGATAAAAACAGAAACAAATCCATCATTTTTAACGAACCACTGCTTCCGCTAAAATATTCACCAGCTTCGCTAAAATACTAGTTCTCTATGCATAGCAATACTTTCCGCAGTGACAGTCGAGAAATATGCACAGATCATGAATCACATGGATTACTTTTGGATTATTGTGATGTTTTTATCAGCTGTTTGGACTCTCATTTTGACAGCACCCATTCACTACAAAGGATCTGCTGCTGAACATGTGATGTAATTCTGAATTTCTCCAAATCTGTTTCAAAGAAGAAATAAACATCTACATCTGAGTTAATAATTAATTTTAGTTATTATTTTAAAAGTATCTTTTTTACATTTAACGTTACAAAAAGATTTATATTTTAAATAAATGCTGTTTTTTTTTTTATTCTAATCATCAAATAATCTTGAAAAAAAGTTTCACACATTCCAAAAAAAACAAAAGAAAAAAAGAAGCACAACTTGATAATAAAACAGCATGTTAGAATGATTTCTAAAGGATCATGTGACACTGAAGACTGGAATAATGATGCTGAAATTTTAGCTTGATCACAGGAATAAAATACATTTTAAAAATATTTTCAAATAGAAAGCAGTTATTTTAAATAGTAACTGGAGAAATTATGCTGAAAATTCAGCTTCGCTTAACAGGAATAAATTATATTTTAAAGTATATTAACTCCAGATTTGGAGAAATTCAGCATTATGTCACTTGTTCACCAGCGGTCCTCTGTAGTGAATAGGTGCCATCAGAATGAAAGTCCGAACAGCTAATAAAAACAGAAACAAATCCATCGTTTTTAACTTTAAACCACTGCTTCCACTCAAATGTGTGCTAAATTTACTAAAATATGAGTTCTTTATGCATAACATTGCTTTCTGCAGTGAAAAAGTTGTCTTGTCTGAATCAGGAGACAAATATGCACAGATCAGGATTTGAGTTATGTGGATTGCATGTGGATTATTGTGATGTTTTCAGCTGTTTGGACTTATTCTGACAGCACCCATTCACTGCAGAGGATCCATTGGTGAGCAAGTGATGGAATGCAAAATTTCTCTACATCTGATGAGGAAACTCATCAACATCTTGGATGGCCTGAGGGTGACTTGCAATTCTGACATAATAGCACACAATTGTCAGTTATTAAGTCAAAATTGTTAGCTAATTGTTGCGAGTGAAAAAGTCAGAATTGTAAGATACAAACTTGCATTTGTAAGAAAAAAAGTCAGAAATTTTCTCTCAAAATTGTAAGTTTATATCACACAATTCTGAGAAAAAAGTCAGAATGGTGAATGGAGAATAGTTTTTCTGTCACAATTCTGACTTTATAACTCGCAATTGCAAGTTTATATCACGCAACTCTGAGAAAAAAAAATCTGAGTTTAAATTACAATTTTAACTTTATAACTCGTAATTAGGAGTTTATATGTCACAATTCTGAGAAAAAAGGTCAGAATTGTGAGATAAAAAGTATTTGTAGTGTGTAGTGTAGTAGTAATGTTTTTATCAGCTGTTTGGACTCTCATTCTGATGACACCCATTCATGAACCTATTGGTGAGCAAGTGATGGAATGCTAAATTTCTCCAAATCTGATGAAGAAACAAACTCATCTACATCTTGGATGGCTTGAGAGTGAGGAAATTTTCATTAAATTAAAATTTTTGGTTAAACTATCCTTCAAAAAAACCACACAAACATCAATATTATCTATAAAAAGCCCCAAAATGATGAGTAAACATCCCTCCTCAATGTCTTCATGCAGGCCTGCATAAAGCAAGCCTTTTCATCGGTTTTCTCCACATCTCACTCAACTTCATTATCTAAACTGAGACAGACAGGCACAAGCAAACATATTTGAGATGTATTATTTGAGAGAGATGATGGTGACTTCTAGAGCAGACCATCTGCAATAGAATATGAAATGGTGAGTCAGATCCTATCAGCGCGACCCCAGAGGAAGGGCCCACTTCATCTGTTGTGCTGTCGGTTAGAGTTTCACCAGAGAGCTTCACACCACACAGTCTCCTCACGCACACAGTAACTGATAGGACAGTCTAAAAGCGACAGCCACCCACCCCTGTCTTCCTTTCCTAATTTAAAACGGCAGCTGGATTAACAATCTTGGTGAAATAACGGTAAACTCCCACAGTTACAGCATGGCTTGAAACTGGATAAACACATACCTCAATTTGATAGCAGCACTGATGGATTTTTCCTGAATATACACTAACTACATGCAATTTCAGTTGTTTAGTTTTTATTTCCACTCGATTTACGAGAGTTGAGTCATGCCTGAACAATTAGCTAGTTGCTCTTGCTAATGCGGCTTCACTCGTAATTAAAGGAATTAGCATTCCAACATTAGCGTGTGTGCTAGCCACACTCCCTGACCACAGACAATGGCAGTGTTTGTCACTGAAACTAGCCTGGTTCCAATTCACTGTTAATGAGTGAGATGTCTGATTAGGGATCTCAGAGCAGCACAGATCCACATTCCTGATCTGAAGGTTAAAGGGTAATGCATAGGGCAACGGTATTTTACTTCAACACCTTCTGTTGCAAAATTCAGCGGTAGCTGATAGACAGCAAACTCAGGCCATCCACTATTTCTTGAATAGAACAGGAAAGAAGATTTTTAGCTGAAACTGTTGTTCTTGGTGATTCACCTTGCATTCTCTTGCAAAAATTCTATTTTAAAGTATATTAACTCCAGATTTAGAGAAATGCTCTATGTATAATTGCTTTCTGCAGTGAAAAAGTTGTCTTGTCTGAATCAGCAGACAAATATGCACAGATCAGGACTGGAGTTGTGTGGATTGCATGTGGATTATTGTGATGTTTTCAGCTGTTTGGACTTATTCTGACAGCACCCATTCACTGCAGAGGATCCATTTGGTGAGCAAGTGATGGAATGCAAAATTTCTATAAATCTGATGAGGAAACAAACTCATCTACATTTTCATTTTGAATTGCAACAGGGTTCCCACTCTAAGCCAAATGTCAAATTCCCTGACTTTTCCCTGACTTTCATTGACTAAAAAGCAGAATTTCCATGATCTATAATGAACGGATCCATCCATTTGCAAGCTTTATTTACTTGTTTACAAACGTTGTTAGTACGAAACTATGGAAGCCCGTTTCTCGCAATTCTGACTTTTCTTGCAGTTGCGAGTTCGTATCTTGCAATTCTGACTTTTTTTCTCAGAACTGTGAGATATAAGCTCATTTCAAAAAATACTGATATATTCACAGAATTGCGAGTTTATATCACACAATTCTGACTTTACTCTCAATTGTGAATTTATATCATGCAATTCTGACTTAACTCACAATTGCGACTTTTTATCTCACAATTCTGACAACTCGCAATTGCAAATTTTTCTCTCACAATTCTGACTTTATTTCTCAGAATTCTGAGAAAAAAAGTCAGAATTGCGAGCTTGTATCACGCAGTTGTGAGAAAATAAGTCAGAATTGTGAGATCAGTTTATTTTTTATTTAGTGGCGGAAACTGTTTTTTTCTGTACCATTTCTACAGAAATTAATTTGTTTTTTATGATCTCAGGGGTTAAACACTCTGAAGGATTTTCTCTTTGTAATCAAGTTCATCATTCAGTTTTTTTTATTTCTTCACATTTAGTTTGGCTTCTCTATCATCTACTTTTCACGCCCAATCTTTGAAGTGGACATTATGTAGCTCTTGAAATGTACATTTCCAGGCATGTTTGCCTTAGCTATCAGGTACAGCCTGGTGCCTGTATTTGACGTAAGTGATTGCTAGTTGACGTGGGGGAAGGGAATAAAATGGTAAAACACAAATAGAAAAATTACATTTTGCTAAATGGAAACTAAAATTTAAAGCAACAAACAAAAATCCCTGATATTCCATGACTTGGACCAAAAAATATTAAATTCCCTGACTTTCAATGACTGGAACAGACCTTTTAAAATTCCATGATTTTCCAGAAATTCCATGACCCGTGGGAACCCTGTTGCAAGTCTATAGCTTGCAATTCTGAGAAAAAAATGTTCCTGATGAGATTTTGAGGTCTTATGAAGCAAAACGATCAGTCTGTGCAAGAAACTAACATGAGGGAGATTTTCAGACTTTTCCAGGAGGTTTTAGAATTTTGCAAGAGAAAAAAAAATGCTCCTGACGAGATTCTGAGGTCTTATGAATCAAAACGATCAGTCTATGCAAGAAACTAACATGAGGGAGATTTTCAGACTTTTCCAGGAGGTTTTAGAATTTTCCAAGAGAAGAAAAAATGCTCCTGACGAGATTTTGAGGTCTTATGAAGCAAAACGAACAGTCTGTGTAAGAAACTAAACATGAGAGAGATTTTCATACTTTTCCAGGAGGTTTTAGAAAGCTTGTCCTGGAAATACAATTTCTGATACTTTCAGGATTACTATGATGGTGAGAACCCTGATGGGACGAAGAAACGGACTGGTTCAGGCAAACTCATCTCATAACGAAAACCTACCTGTAGGAATTTTTTCACAAGATGCTAAATACATACCACCATGTACGTTTTGTGACATACTCAACATAAAAGTGGCGCAAAAAGTGTTTTCCCCCGGAACAGATGGACATACATATGGTACATTTTATGTGACGTTGGTTTTGTACGAGTCACTGCAGTTCTGACTTGAAATGTCCACTGAGTGGTGCTATAACTCCTAATGCTCGATGACGTTTTAAAATAATGTACCATCTGCACTACACCTAAACCCACCCGATAGAATTAACAAAAGCAAAATCTGATGTAAAAAACCAATCGCAAGCATGCCGTTTTAGTCATTATAATCCATGTTTTTCATGGGACGAAAACAATTACAAGCATTCACTGTTTTACCACGTCTAGTGTTCATGTCTAGTGAAACTGCAGTGAGATGTACTCATATCGAGTACAGTACATGTCAATTTTTCTTAAGGAAAATCTCTCAACTAAAGCTGTAAACTATACAGAGAACCCTGTTAGTTGGTATAATATTACAGGTTCAAATTAACAACACAGCCCAAATTAAAATATAGCAAAATGCTCTTTAGAGTTATATTTTTTCTTGTTGACTATTGAGCTTTTGAGAGTAAATGCAACGTTAAGTAATACTGTTTTTCAAGCGGTTTTATTGCCGTCTTTCCTCGGTTGAAACACTGAAATGTTAAGACATCCGAAAATGTTGCAAGATGAATTCAAACTTGAATTGCCCAAAAGTGTACCATGGCGTATTATTATTAATACTAATTTTTTGCTTAAAGGGATAGTTTACCCAAAAATGAAAATTCTGTCATTAATTACTCTTGTTGTTCCAAACCCGTTCATAAACAAAGATTTTTTTATGAAATCCGAGAGCGGATTTCTATGATCCTGCATAGACAGCAATGCAACTACTATGTTCAAGGCCCAGAAAGGTAGTAAAAACATTGTTAAAAATGGTCCAAGTGACATCAGTGGTTTAACTGGAATTTTATGAAGCTATGAGAATATTTTTGGTGCACAATGAAAAAAAAAAAATTATTCAACAATTTCTCTTCTGCGACAGTCAACGTGCATTCAAGAGAGTATCGTGATTTTTTTAATTAAAAAAAAAAAACTAAATTTGTGTTCCAAAGAAGAATGAAAGTCTCTGTCATTTTTTTGGGTGAACATTCTCTTTAATTGCATGACTTACAATTCCAGACTGGATATATTACAAAATATATATGTAAAGTAGTAGACCTAGTTTTAGACTCACTAAAGTGATATATACTATATATATATATATAGTCAGACAGAACATACTGTCATTCACTACCTTTAATTATATTTTAAAATGCTGTTTTAGTATAGCACCCACTAAGCTATTTATGGAACTGTGGCCAACACCTTTTGTGTAGTTTTTTATTTTCCTCAATCCACACCTTTCCACTCCTCTGAAAGAGACAGGCAGGAAGGAAGAGGCACGGTGTGGATGGAGAGCACAGGCCAGACGTGTCCTCCATCCTCCACCACAGAGTCCAACAGTTCATACACAGGCTGAGGTCATTGGAGAGCATTTAAACTGTGACACAATCAGAAAGGAAAAAAAACTCGAGAAGAAATAGAAAAAAAGACACAAAAGGTGGATGTGGCAGATGTACGTGTCCACCCGTTTAACACGTACCAACCAAGAATGATGGTAACAACACGGTTTCTGGACCCCATTGACCTTATTTTTATTTATTTATTGATTTTACTATGGAAGTCAATGGGGACCATCAACTGTTTGGTTATCAACAATCTTCAAAATATCTTTTTTATGCTCATTAGAGGAAAGAAACACATACAGGTTTGGAACACCTTGAGTTTTTCCCATTTCCTATTTAAATCCAATCCAATTAAATCACATAAATATTTAAATATTTATATAAATATTAAAGGTGTTATTTATTTACACTACCAGTCAAATTTTATTTTAAGTTTTTTAAAGAAGTCTCTTTTTTTATTTATTTGATCCAAAATACAGCAAAAGCAGTAATATTGTGAAATATTTGTACTAATTAAAATAACTGCTTTCGATTTGAATAGATTTTAAAATGTAATTTATTCCTGTGATCAAAGCTACATTTTCAGCATCATTCTATTCTTCAGTGCGACCGTTCCGAAATCATTATATCGTTATAGAAATGAATACTTTTATTCAGCAAGGATTCAGTAAATTGAACAGTGATGATAAAGAAATGTATAATGTTGCTAAAGATTTCTAAATAAAAACAAAAATTACCTAATCATACCCATCGCGTAGCATATAGACACCAAAGTTACATATATGTATTCAACCATGTTTTAATCTGCTGAATAAAAAAAAAAAGTCTCTCAGCTGTGAGCAACTGCTGTCAGTCCCAAACAGCAACTGTGAATGCAGCCATAATGTGCATTTCTATTGATTGTATTGCATCACTGCCCTTTTTTACTCTCGGAATGTCGACATACTCAGTGTTAAGCACTTCATACTCACTCAACATACAGTTTAATGTGGCTTGCCCTCCAGTCAGATGTGTTGTTTACTGCTTTTGAGTCTTGTTTTCTTCAGTGCAGAAACATTATTGTTCAAAAACTTTTGACTGGTAGAGTATTTATTGCAACAAAAGTATATATATATAGCAAGTTGGATGGTATATAAACTAAATAAAACTATTTAAAAAAAACCAAAAAAAACATTTATTATTATTTAATCTGCCTTTTCCCCTTTTAAAGCAAGAACCACATTCTTTGTGTTATTAAAGTGCACCATGGGAGCAGATGAGTGACCTAATTCATTTGCTCAAGAGCTTGTTCCCATGACTTCCTCTATGACTTCACTGTCCCATTCATCACACACCTGGCACTAAGTGGTCGCTGATTGGTCAAAATATCATCTGTGACATATTTACTCAGCAAACAGTAAAGCACAATACCTTACATATTAACATTTCTCCAGACCTTCAGCTGCCAATCACAACATCAGTCCATCAACCAGCCAACGGTTGTCAAGCAAATATCTGCTGTCTATTGACTAGTTCAACTTTTTGCCTCACAGTGTGACTGCAATATTTAAGGGGTCCTATTATGCTCTTTTACAAAGTCTTGATTTAGTTTTGGGGGGTGTACTAGAACATGGTGGTTCGAAAAACGCATTTTTCCCATAATTTACATTATTACAACAGCTTTTTCCCCAGCCTGACACAAACAGCTCGATTAGTTCCGGGTTTGATGAAGGCCCACCTTCCGAAAAATGACATGCTGTGATTGGTTAGCTTTCCCACCACGTTGTGATTGGCGAAAAGTTTAGATGGTGTTTCAGCACTGTCATGACCCTTGCCAAAGCATCAAGTTCAGTCCGCTCCATTATAGCACAGTACAGTACAACTCTACAGTAGTGTTGGGTCCTATGGTCAGCGTGTGAGATTGCAGATACATGATTTTATCGTGCTAAATTATTCAATGGTTTACATGCATTCATTGCCTGAAACCATCTCCGGCATAAGGCTAAAAATTCAGATGTTTTAATATGACTTAATTTGTATTTAACATGACAACAATTGAATAAAGACATTGTAAGCTATTAATTATAATGCTTACATTTCCTTAGTTATTTAAAAATGCAGCTACATAAAATGAACAAAGAACTATCAAATAACATCACTGAGTAGCCTAGCCTAGTCTAGTGCAAGTTTATGCACTTTAAAGGTGGGGTACAATGGTGTTTTGTATATTCAGAGTTGTTTACAGTGTTAAAGAGTTGGATTCTCATGCTAAACATGGCCAAAGTTTAAAAAAAATAATTTGGACAAATGACAGAGAATTTCTTTGCTGAAAATCTTACTTCCGGGTTGGTACAAGTTTCGGCTGATTTTTTTCGATCGTGGCATTAATGATGTAATCGATGGTGGAACTCCTTATATGAGCATTTCTCCCAGGAAAGCGCGTCTGCGGCGCCCACGATCATGTCGGCCAGACCGAGAAAGAGCGCGCCATCAACGTGCTTCATTCGGATGGACTCAGAAAGGGATTCTTTCGGGAAGAATGTCTCTAAAGAAGTGTGGTTTTGGTTGTAAGGCAAAGATAACTTTGCTCAGCTTCCTGAAGAACCCAGCGTTACGTGAACAGTGGATGCAGTTCCTTTTTCCGGGGCAGCAATGGAGTTTAGCAAGTGTGTGTTTTATATACGAGAACCAGTTTGACGCTGGATTTGCACATTGTTTGATACTGAAAGATGGAGCGGTCCCAGCTATAAAAGATCCCGGTCATGATTCAGAACTGCAGATGGTAAGTGAAACAACATCATATGTCTGTTTTATTGGCTATCCCAGCGCAAGCGATTGTCGAACTTAGCTCCGCCCACGGCGCGCCTCCAGAAGTTCGACTTTTTCCGTAGAAAATCGGAAAGCTGTATTTTTCTTTTATAAATATAATAAAACTAAAGACTTTTTGGAGATATTAAGGATACATTACTACTCTATAGGTACTCAGGATTAACATGAGATTAGGTGAAACTGTGCATGTTATGTACCCTTTAATAAAACACTCACTTTAAAGGTGAAGCTATCTAAACTGTATAATAAATAAATCTCTTACTACACAATGTGTCTGTGACGTGTGCCAGAGATAATCTAAAATTAAAGCTAATAATAAAGATAAAATTAAGCTAATCCCCCATCTTGTCCATTACCATTCGAATTTCCGTATAGGCGGGATTTATTTTATTATGTCATAACATCAGGAAACCAAACCAAAACAAAAAAAAAACAAAGCTTGTAGTCCAAATGAGCCGTTTCGTTGTAGTTCTTGAAAAGATTTTTTTAAAATCTCTCTTTTTAAACTTGTAACTTTGTAGATTCTTTTTTATGCACAAACATACACACCACACACTGACTAAAGTTCAAAAAGTGAAACAGCATAATAGGACCCCTTTAAACCTGCAAATCTTCACAAGTTGAAAGGTTACACTGATTTAAATCAAGCATATTCTTTAATCTGAACACACACACAAGTTTAGGATCGTCTGGCCCACAGTTCTCTCTTATCAGGCAGATGAGGAACTTCAGCGTGGAGCGGCTGGCTGAGTGTAAGAGGTGGATCAGAGGACAAGTGAGTGTTTTGGATGGGTCAGGCTGTTCGTGTGAGGGGATTCGGAAAAGTGCATTAGCACAGATGGGAGACATCTCGTGATCATTAGGGAATACTGACGAAAACACATTCAATTTCTGCCAGTCTCATTAAATGAAGCTTTCCAGCAGGGATTTAAAAGGGACTTAAAAGACTAAAGCGCAGAGATGAGCCTCCGGGGCAGGTGTATGTGTATGTGTGCGTGTTTGTGTGTATGTCCCACTGTTGTATTTCCCCAAGCGGCTACAGCCTCACTCATCCGAGGTACAGAGCATGTGGTGAACTTCCTCTGACTAAAAAAAGGACAGACTCTGTGCTACTGACTGTTATGTACATTACAGGCTCTCCTGAAATACAAAGACCATTGAGAACTGAAAAGCTGTGGTGGGTTAACACTAATGTCTCTTGCAGTTGGTTTCTTGCGGTTACACACTGGAAAAAAAACAGGGCAATATCTTTAAGTTTAACTCATGTGAAACAGTCCTGGTGCCTCTTCAGATGTTGGGTCAAAGC
Source organism: Cirrhinus molitorella (assembly GCA_033026305.1). NCBI lineage: Eukaryota > Metazoa > Chordata > Actinopteri > Cypriniformes > Cyprinidae > Cirrhinus > Cirrhinus molitorella. The sequence continues at coordinate 21,655,036 of CM065132.1, read as the reverse complement.
AGCTAATCAAACCCACTTAGTCTGATTTGTTTTACATCACCACTGAAGGATGTGAAAACAATGCTAAACTCGTTCACAGCAACCAGCAACATGAAATTCAATGTCAACCTTTGCTACCCTAAAGCAGCATTCACCACGCATTCAAATTGTGTACTGAAGCGTAAGTAAGTATTTAGTAAAGCAAAACACCCTACAAAACAGCAAACAAAAACCATAACAACCCAGAAAGGGAAAAATCCAGTTTGTCCTGGTTAGGAAAATGAAATGATATCAGATTTTGCTGAGGATAATGAAAGTGAATTGCACAATAAGACCAGGGATATTTTTTTAAACAGTAGAAAGTACCCATTTCGAAACAATGTGAAAAAAGAAAAAAAATAATAATAACAATAACTTTTAAGTTGTAAATAAAAAATATTGGAGTACATTTTACAAGAAAATATTATTTCAGTATTTATGCTCAAAATTTCACTTTCAATTCAATGAGTTACTTGCTGTTTCTTTGTCATTTTTGTCAAATTTATTAAATGAAAATAAAACCAATGTTTTTCAAATGTCAACAAATGCTCATGGCAATTTGCAACTATTGTAAAAAATTGTACAAATTCAATATTGCCAATTAATAAAAAAGTTATATTATCTCTCGTTAAATTAAATCATACAAAATCATGCAATATCACCAATTCCTAAAATAATTATATTTTTTCATGTTAAATTAAATCGCACAAATTCATTTGATACTGCCAGTTCTCTTGTTAAATGAAATCGTACAAATTAATTCAATAAATCACCAGTTCATAAAAAATATTTTTATTTGTTACATTAAATCGTACAAATTCATTCAATATCACCAGTTCTCTCGTTCAATTAAATCATACAAATTCAAGCGATGTCGCCTTTTTCTAAATAATTATATTTTCCTTTGTAAAAATAAATTGTAAATTAATTAAATATTGCCAGTTCTCTCATTAAATTATATTGTACAAATTCATTCAATATCACCAGTTCCTAAATAACTATATTTTCCCTTGTTAAATTAAATCGTAAAAATTCAATAAATATCGCAAGTTCTCTCGTTAAATTAAATTGTAGAATTTCATCCGACAGTTCATACAATAATTATATTTTGCCTTGTTAAATTAAATCTTACAAATTTATTTGATGTCGCAGAAATTGTACAAATTCATGCAATATCGCAAGTTCTCTTGTTAAATTTAATCATACAAATTCATTCGATATTGCCAGTTCTCTCGTTAAATTATATTGTACAAATTAATTTGATGTCGCCAGTTCCTAAATAATTATATTTTCCCTCGTTAAATTAAATTGTACAAATTCATTTAATTCTCCCAGTTCTCTCATCAAATTAAATCATAAAAATTCATTCGATATTGCCAGTTCTCTCATTAAATTAAATTGTACAAATTAATTCGATATTGCCAGTTCTCTCATTAAATTAAATCATAAAAATTCATTCAATATCACTAGTTCTCTCATTAAATTAAATCGTAAAAAAAAATTCGATATTGCCAGTTCTCTCATTAAATTAAATCATACAAAATAGGACATAAATAAGTTTATGTTTACATACTGTATGTGTGTTTACTCTGTATATTTATTATGTACATATAAATACACACACATACATGTATATATTTTAAAAAATATTGATATATATATATATATATATATATATATATATATTTACACCTGTTTACAATTTAGATTATAAATAAATATAAATATTTTAGATATAAATCTAAAATATGTTTCCTTAATATATACATGCACGTGTGTGTATTTATATATACATAATAAATATACACAGTACACAGACATATAGTATGTAAACATGAACTTTTATCTTGGATGCAATAAATCGCGATTAATCGTTTGACAGCCCTAATACAAAATCATTTTGTAAGGCCAGTTCCTAAAATAATGATATTTTCTCTTGTTAAATTAAATCATACAAATGTATTTGATATAGCCAGTTCCTAAAACAATTATGTTTTCCCTCGTTAAATGAAATCGTACAAATTAATTCGATATCACCAATTCATACAATTATTATATTTTCTCTCTTTAAATTAAATCGAACACATTATAACTGGTGGTGAATTTACAGGCTGGTGCGTATCCAATTATAATACAGTTTCAGCAGTCACCATCTGACTAGTAAAGAAAACCACACCTTGCTAGAGGGAGAGCGGGGTTAGATTTTGAGGGCTGTCTGGCTCAGTTTCCTATCATCTCAGTGGGGGTTGCGAGTTATTTTCAGACAGCCGCAGACATGCCCTACTGTGCACTTAATGACTGCCACTCCAGGCTAAACGCTTTTACTTCAGCGCTATTGGGTTAATATTCAGCAGATACCCACCTACTCTGGGAATGCTGCTTTAAAACGTGACTCAGAAGGAATGTGCACGTTTAATGTGACAGTGAAGCCATCAGGGGTCATATGTGTTAGTGCTGTTTGTGAAGTGATACTCAACAGAGCTCTTCATTAATTTACAATGGGTATTAAATGGATTTACAAAGAGTCTTTTATGACCAATGTGTTCGACAGCACGCTGTTAAAAACACTAAATGGTTTGCAGACACTCAGAACAGAGGAGAGATCTGTACTGGATGAAGCCGTTATCTAGCATGGCTTGTAAATCCAAAACTGCTGTCAGCACACACATTTAGGTTTATATACACTATATATCAGTGTTGTCATTGTTAACTAAAACTAAAATGATTAAAAATTATGTAAAATATAAATATTAGATGGAAACAATATACATAGTGCCTGGGCAATAAAATAAGTTGAAGTAATGGAAATAGTAAATTGTATTTCGGTTGTGCAACCCAAACAAGGAAATAGTAAAATAACAAAAAAATACAAGGCAAGAAAGTTTTGACATAGATTGAATGCCTTATAAAGGAAATGAAAATCATGTAAAATAGTTATGTTAGATGAAAACATTTTTAAATGGTTCCTCGTCAAATAAAAAAGTTGAAGTAACTGAAATAAAACATAAAGCTAAACAAAAACAACAAAAAAGAAAAGACTATTTTACAAAATTGTACAAATTCAATATTGCCAATTAATAAAAAAGTTATATTATCTCTCCTATATATCTCTCCAAATTAATTCAATATCACCAATTCCTAAAATAATTATATTTTTTCATGTTAAATCGCACAAATTATTTTGATACTGCCAGTGCTCTTGTTAAATGAAATCGTACAAATTCAGTCAATAAATCGCCAGTTCATAAAAAATATTTTTATTTGTTACATTAAATCGTACAAATACATTCAATATCACAAGTTCTACAAATTCATGCAATGTCGCCTTTTTCTAAATAATTATATTTTCCTTCATAAAAATAAATTGTACAAATTCATTCAATATTTCCAGTTCTCTCATTAAATTATATTGTACAAATACATTCGATATCACCAGTTCCTAAATAATTATATTTTCCCTCGTTAAATTAAATTGTAAAAATTCTATAAATATTGCCAGTTCTCTTGTTAAATTAAATTGTACAAAATCATCCGACAGTTCATACAATAATTATATTTTGCCTTTATTAAATTAAATCTTACAAATTTATTTGATGTCGCCAGTTCCTCAATAATTATATTTTCCCTTGTAAAAAATAAATTTGTACTAATTCATGCGATATCGCCAGTTCTCTCGTTAACTTATATTGTACAAATTAATTCGATGTCGCCAGTTCCTAAATAATTATATTTTCCCTCGTAATTTAAAAATAAATTGTACAAATTAATTCAATATGGCCAGTTCTCTCGTTCCATCTAATATTTATATTTGACATGATTTTTAATCATTTTAGTTTTAGTTAACAATAACAACACTGATATATAGTGTATATAAGCCTAGCTGAAATAAAAAATAAAGCTAAACAAAAACAAAAGAAAAAGAAAAGACAAAAGCACATAAAATTCCATAAAAATACTTTAAAAATAACTTCCCATTACATCTCACTTTTAAATTATTAAATTATTAGTCATTACTAGTCAATTGACCAATAAAGTATTGCCATATTATTTAAAAACACATCTTTTGTAAATAAAACATGCCTGTCATTAGTCAGATAAACCCCAAAACCAGTCGAAATAATAGGCTTCCTTTTCAGAAAATGTTGAAAAGGAAGTTTCTGGAAATTTTCTGCCACTTTGCAACCCCACTTCCTTAAGACTGTTATTTAAAATTCAAAAAGTGAACGAGATCAATCATTACACAATAGTATTTGCTTGATATAGTCATAGGCCAAAGATGTGCTCTTGACGGTGAGAAACACACCTTGCCAGTTCTCCAGAAAAACCACAAAGGTCCCATGAACAGTTGAACTTCTTCTAAAACTCTTCTGGGAAGAGATTCCTAAACTGGCCAACAGGAAGACAGCATGGGGGAGAGGCAGCTTTGTGTTGTGTTTGAGCCTCTGTCCAGCAACACAACAAGTGAATGGAGGAGGCCAAGATATATCATCTCACACAGAAACCCTACAGTTACAGCTAAGCCAAGTTTGGATTGAACACACACCCACAAACTCATTTTCCATCTGATCTGGCCCACATCTATCACAAATGGCCATTTAATTTCGACAATCTATCTGCCATTCCATATTAAGCCCTAAAGCAGGGAACAGCAAACATGACCAACATCTGCCCAAAAGATTTACTCCTAAACTTCATACAAAATGTGCTTAATAATAAATATAGACTGGAGAATAAAAAAAGCCAAAAGCTCTTAATAGAGGTCAGAATGGGAGAAACATCCTGATGTTTCCATCAGGGCCAAGCCATTTGTTTTGGGTTCCTCAGATGTTTTCTAGCAGCGCCAAGCCAATTTGTAATTTCATCCGAGAAGATACAAAAAGCAACTAGTAATTAAGGCTTTACCGCAAACCATTAAGAGCTCCACCATTTCTTTCAAGCAACTACAAAGTTAGTTAAACGTTGCTATAGAAATACATAACCAATAGGGTAAGATTGTTGACTGTTGCCCAACATGTGTTTCTTGGCGATGGGAAACAACCATCTGCTGGCAGAGTAAACAGCCGAAAGCAAGGGATGTGTGAAAGTGGCACATAATGCAAACGAATGCATTTCTTTTCAGTTGATAGGTTTTTGAGGAAAACATTCCAGGATTTTTCTCTATATTGTGGACTTCAATGGGGATCAGTGGGGTGAAGGTCCAAATTGCAGTTTCAATGCAGCTTACTCTAGTTCAAAAAGGTAAGGTAGGGCGAAACACTCCATCTCATTTTCTCGTCAAACTTCAAAAACAGCCAACATTGGTGTTTTACTTTTTTGTAAAGAGCATTTCTTTGCATGTTCGCTTTGTAAACACTGGGTTGGTATTTTCGCCTATGTCGAACCTGATCCAGCTAGTGCAAGATGAGCAATTGTGGTTTAAAAATATATAAATTTGTAATTTTTTTTTAAAGAAAAGATCGTTTTGCTAGATAAGACCCTTATTTATTGGCTGGGATCGTGTAGAGCCCTTTGAAGCTTCACTGAAACTGCAGTTTGGACCTTCAACCTGTTGTTTCCCATTGAAATCCACTATATGGAGAAACATTTTCCTCAAAAAAGTCAAAGGGCGTTTGACGTTCTTTGCATGTTCACTTTGTAAACTCTCGGTACTTCTGCAGAGATGTAGGACAATTTTGAAGTTGAAAATGATCGTGAGTTTTTGACATACCCAAACTGTCTTGAACAGGAGTGCACAGAGTATGCATATGCATCACAGAGCTAGACAAGACGAGCATGTGAGGCTTGTTTTTTTAGAAAATAGCCAATAGTTTGCTAGATAAGACCCTTATTCCTCGGATGGAATCATGAAGAGCCCTTTGAAGCTGCATTTTAAACCTTTAATCCGTTGAGCACCACTGAAGTCCATTTTATGAAAAAAACTAAATTGTGCAAAAAAACGTAATTTCTTTACGACTAAATTATGACGAGTAAATTATTAGGAAATTTTTATTCTGGAAGCCCTACAAAGACACTCACTAGAGTGTGAAACTGAGAAAAATGACTTTCAAGTTTTTTTATTTGTCCAGCCAAATTAATTATAGGTATCTAAAACATCAAATTGCCAAATGTCTAGTGTCCTACCTATATTTAATTTGGCTGGACAAATACAAAAACTTGAAAGTCATTTTTCTCAGTTTCACACTCTAGCGAGTTAAGGTCTTTTGCCTTTGTAGGGCAGTAAAAAAAGCTGCATTGAAACTGCAATTTGGTCCTTCAACCCTCTAATCAAGTCCACTATATGGGGAAAAATACTGGAATGGTTTCCTCAAAAACGTAATTTTTGGAGTCATGCAGCCACCGTCTCTATTCACTTTAACTGTCTGGAAAACAGCAGCTTTCTTCAAAATTTCTCCTTTCATGTTTTACAGAAAAAACAAGACATTTGGGCTTAGAACAAATTCAGGGTAAATAAAATTATGACATAATTTTCATTTTGGGACAAACTATACCTTTGGTCAACTAATTCATAAATAATTCACGCACGGACAACTATAACGCAATTGGGACACATTATCAAACTTTCAGTCTCCAGTCTAATAGTAACTCCATCCATATGGCTTTGTGAATATTTCAATAGTTCAGAAAAGCTGTCAGTGTTTGTCCTGGCTTCAGAGGAGGTCTTCTGAGAACGCAAAGGGATATGGCATTGCAACATGATTAATAAAACATGTCAAAATCCACCCTATTAACTCCATTAAGGCTGACACCTGGAAGACGACACTGGACCAGCCTGCAACAGCCGCGTTGCATCTGTTCATCAATCTGCCCCACTAATCAATCCATCACTGGCCTACACATCTAATATGAATCATAGAGACTTTGACATAAAAATATGGTTCAGGTGTCTATATTTTACTTAGTGTCACTTTCCCTCAGTGTATTTTGTTGGACCCATTTTTCTATCTTCTATCAAACAATGACTTCAAGCGTTAATAACTTGCATTGTGCCACCAAAAGCAAAATTCAAACAAAATTAATCTTGAAACAGTTACAAAGTAACAAGGTGAAAGGTCTCAGGGTTGACAGTTTTACAGTTAATTTATCATTATTAGTATCTTGCTTATTGTCAAAACAGTACAAAGTGTATTTTATGCTGATAATACGCAACTGAATGCTGATATTTCACCACATATCGAATTTGCAATAATTACTTGTCATCATGGTAATAGTGATGACTGTGTTTAAAATAATCCACTACTGATAAACAAAATGTACATGTGCTTGAAGAGTTGACATAAGGTTGTCATAATGTATTTTTAAATCTATGGATATGTAAATCACTTTAAAAATGATAACAAGGTTGACACGAAAACACTACAAGTGTAAGTCTTTTTAATACGAAAATTAACTAAATTTACTTGGAGAAGAATGATGTAAACGCAACAAACAATTAGCCTTTTGTAAATAAAATGCCTACAATAGAACACTGTAAAACTTGTTGTCAGTTTTTGCATTGGTAAAATCATTGTTTACATATTCACGAGAAGCACAAAAGGCTCAAGTTAGTTTATGAGCAAACTAAATCACTATCAAATTCTTTAGCAACATCATAATCGATTTCAAACCAGTTTTGACTGAACTTTGACCCTGCAAACACTTGTGTTTGAACATTACAGTTCGTGCATACGACTTTTTCAAACTCAGCAACAGTGTCAACTGATGAAGTCTGTATTTCATTTAATCAAAACATCCCAATAATGTGACATCCAGACCCCGTTTCAATGAACAAACATAGATTCTATTTAAAGTTACCCACGCGATTCACTTTTAGCAAACTAACTGCATTGTGCAACTGCAACATGTATCCACAACTCAGCAAAATGATCCCTCTTACCTTCTGTCAGCCATGTTCCTCACATTGTTTGGACTAATGGAAGTGAAAGCAGTGAGATGTGTCCTCTGGCAGAAACTGCGCAGACTGCACTGAGGCTGTAAATGTGTAGTTCAGGCTTTCTGTCCCACTGGAGTTTGAGGCAGACAGTGGAGTGGGCTATTCCCCCGCCCTCTTCAACATGGGCCATGCTCGAGTAATCTGATCTCTACTGCAGCCTGCTGTAGTTTCATTGAGGGGGAATGAGTGCTCATAGAGTCAGCCCTCACAGTTTGACGAGTGGCGCCATCTACTGGCGAGTCCATGCAGTACAAGCTGTCACTATGGCGCTTCCATTATAGTAGCCTACAGTGTATGATGATAGGCCGTTAATTGATGATGATGATGATGATGATGATGATTCAAATAAAAATGTTATTACAATTTTGAAATATCTCGTGTAAGAGTATAATTAGCGATTGTGATATTGATTTGTACAAAACAGTTAAATAAACAATAAATAAATACAGACCTTAGTCAGGTTAGACGCCTAATTTAATTTAACGCAAATGAAAGCAAGGCTGTGACTGATATGGCTATCATGTCTATTTTAACTATTCGATTCAAATGATCGCCTCCAGTGTATTTAAATTTTCACTGCTAAATTTAAATGTGCTTTTGCGCTGAGCCAGATAGACGAGCTTAGTGATTTTAGCCTATATTCAGTGTTTTTAGCCAAGAGGGAAAAAAAAGAAAAGAAAACTGAAGAGTTTCAGGTTGGAGACCCGGTTCTTCGGCAGAATGTCAGAACCAGGCAGAAAAAGAGCGGCAAACTGCGCCCCGGATTACTTGGGTCCATATACAGTAAATGTGGAGGGGAAACCATTGATTTGGTGGATGACACGGGCAAACAAATTGTCAAAATTAACAGTGAGCATTTGATTCACTTTTTGGAGGACCATCCACCCAAAGTTCCAAAGTTTTCTTTTCCTGACACTACTCCTATACTATATCTTTAGTTGCCACTTTGATTTGGAACACCTCGAACCGAGTAACATGAAAGTGATAACATATACTGTAGTTTGTTGTTATCCTATAGTTTTCTTGTGAACTTCATATACTAACTGTATTGTTAAATATATAGTAGGGATACAGTTTTACCTTGCAAGTCTGTAATCACTCTTTATTTTACCACAGGTTATTAACACATATGACCTTTAACAACTTTTCTAGTAATTAATGTGGATTTATGTGTTGCCAATGCTCTTTGTAGTTTGCAGAAGCTGTTTTCAAAGATGGCAGCTTAGAACTAAGTGCACAGATGCAGACATTGCTGTGATGTGGCAAGACATACTGTAGGCTTGTTTGTGCTACAGCAAACAGGTGGGTTTTTCTTAACTGATAAGATGTTGTACATGATATTTGTTATATGCATCATTACACCTTGATGCCTTCTGTTTCCACAGAGATGTGAATCTGAGCTATGGCTGGTGGCATTGAGAATGTGTGAACCGGCCAAATATGAAAGCAGTGTTCATTTGCCATGTGTGCCAAGGCTTTGTTTAATTCACTTTAATTTTGTATTTTCGTGTACAGTATGGTGCAAGTCTGTACTTATCTTTGGAATGCTACCAACATTGTATTTAATCGTGGCCTGAAACGAAAAAAATACATGTTTAAAAATGTAGGCTTTCAGTTTCATCTCCCAAGTACTCGATGTTTGAAAAACTGCAAGTTCCTGTATTTGGGAAATTAAAGCTCTGAAATCACTATACAGCACACAATGTACATAATAAACTACTTTCTGTTTGTGTGTTTCAGATATGTGCTCAGAAAACTGTATATCAGAAGTTTAAACTGAAATGTGACCCTGGACCACGAAACCAGTCTTAAAGGATTAGTCCACTTTCAGCTTCAAAGGGCTTTAAACGATCCCAGCCATGAAGACGGGTCTTATCTAGGTAAATGATTGGTTATTTTCAAAACAAAATGACAATTTATATACTTTTTAACCTCAAATGCTCGTCTTGTCTAGTCTCTGCAATGCGCAGTTAGGGTATGTCGAAAAACTCCCATCTCGTTTTCGTCAACTTCAAAACGGTTCCTACAATGCTGTTTTACCTTTTTTTGTAAAGGCTGTTCTTTGTGTTCACTTTGTAAACACTAGATTGGTATTTCTGCAGTGATGTTGGGCGATTTTGAAGTTGGGGATGAAAACGAGATGGGATTTTTTCGTCATACCCTAACTGTATCAACCTGGATCACACAGACTACGCATGTGCATCACAGAGACAAGATCAGACGAACATTTTAGGTTAAAAAGTATATAAATTGTCAATTTGTTTTTCGAAAATGACAGATTGTTTCACTACATAAGACCCTTCTTCCTAGGCTGGGATTGTTTAGAGCCCTTAGAAGCTGGATTTAAACTGAATTTTGGAAGTTCAAACTCAGGGGCACCATAGAAGTCCATTATATGGAGAGAAATTTTGAAATGTTTTCCTCAAAAAGCATAACTTCTTTACGACTGAAGAAAGAAATACATGAACATCTTGGATGACAAGGGGGTGAGTACATTATCTGTGAATATTTGTTCTGAAAGTGCACTAATCCTTTAAGTAGCAAGGGTATATTTATAGCAATAGCCAAAAAAACATTGTATGGGTCAAAATTATAGATTTTTATGGCAAAAATCATTATGATATTAAGTAAAAATCATGTTCCATGAAGACATTTTGTAAATTTTCTACTGTAAATATATCAAAACTTAATTTTTGATTAGTAATATGCATTGCTAAAAACTTCATTTGGACAACTTTAAAGGCAATTTTCTCAATATTTTGATTTCGTTTTTTGCACCCTCAGATTCCAGGTTTTCAAATAGATGTATTTTAGCTAAATATTATTCTATTCTAAGAAATCATACATCAGTGGAAAGCATATTTGTTGAGGTTTGATGATGTATGAATCTCAATTTCGAAAAATGGACCCTTATAACTGATTTTGTAGTCCAGGGTCACATATATCTTTAAAACTCATGCAAGTATCCAAGGTACAAAATGTAAAGGCACAGTCCTATTCTGAAAAAGAGGGGAAGGGAGCAGCAGCTCATTTGCATCTAAATAAACTTGCTTCCAGTCAAAATAATATAATAAATGATATGTGGGGTATTTTGAGCTGATACTTCATTCTGAGACTTATAATATATTTTAAAAAGGGGCAAATGTTCTCTTTAAAGCAACCCTTTTGAACGATATCACAAATTTATTGAGGAAAAAAAGACCAATACAAAAACATTTGGGCATTCAACACTTTATTCACAAAGTAATGAGCACTATCAAATGTTCACTGGTAAACCAAAACAAAAATATAGGTATGATAAATCTATAGAACTGTACAAGACTTTGTTAAAACCATCTCATCTCTTTTAAATTCCTTTTTCAAAAACAGCCATCACTTTGAAAGTGCCAAAGGAAAATTTCTCCTTGTCTCCGAGTTGTCTCCTATCCTCCAGTTTATGCACAGTACTATAATCTTTCCAATAATTCTGATGGTTTGTAAAACAACCATACACGATCTCAGACAAAACTGCTTTTAGTACAGCCACGTGAGGTGAAGGGTGGATGTTGTACATTGATATGAAATATGTGAACACAATGACCAATACGGATGAAGTATCCCAGAGTGGACTGATCAGGGATCAGATTACCCTCTTGAACATTATAATCTCAATCACAATCATCAAAGAACCAAACTGATCTCAAAACAGGGATGGATGAAATCATCAGGAAGGTGGATTAATAATTTAAACAATCGTAGATACATCACCATAAAAAAATGAATATGTGTATTAAAGAACTGTTAAAAATATGTTGCATAAATAAACCTGAAGCTGGAGTGATATCTATATGTCTGGCGGTCAGTTTAGCTTCAAATGTGTAATAAAAAATATCCTTTAACCATTTACATTGCGAACACACATTAAAATACATACACCCATTTCATATATTTGCTCTGATATTAGTAGCATTGTGTATAGCAAAAGTTTAAAGAACAAGCTAAGGTTACAAATATGACATGGCATGTTCGGTACATCAAAATTTCTTTCTCAATGTGCTTGGGGAAATACAGTTTTGTCAAACACAAATAATGACCGATGCACATCAAGCGAACCATTTTTCTTTCTTTTTTGTTTTGGTGGTTAGTTGGTTCAGCTGCAATAGCAGCAAAGAAAATGTAAGAAATTTCGATTTTCTATTAAAAATACTACACACTGGGAGCAACAAATGAAATCAGAAAGCTGTTTTATCACACTCAAATTCACTTTTGACTTCAGATACGGCGTGTTCACACTCACACAAACACATTCATCATTGACCTGTCTGAGGTGTTGTTCAGTGAAGTTGTAAGGCTGTAAGAGACATTGTCCCACGAAGTGAGACACCTTCTGGAGACACCAAAAAAGAGAAAAGCAGCCATCAAGGATTATGGTGCAAAACCGGTTTCAAACTGAATCAAGTATGAATAGACACTTAATCCTTGTGAAGTTTTACTGCTATAAAGTTTAACCCCCAACCTTCCCAAACCCCATCAAAAAAGATGAAAGAATAAAAACAGAGTAAAGAATCTAAGTTTAAAAGATAAAAATGTGCTCTGTTCAAAGCCTAGCCGATCTCATGGACAAGTTAGGAAAACGGTCCGACTGTAGATGGAAATGTCGCTGGGTGTCGCCGCACTTCTGAGGCTGGTCGATAAAGGAGCGAGGGAACACATGAGAGAATAAAAACTAACCGAAGGAATGTACGCTGGCATTAAACATCCTCTTTCTTCTCTTCCATCAAGTATTTTGTCTAAGGAGGGACGTATGAGAAAGAGGAATATTACATGAGAGTCAAACCGCTTCCTGCAAAATGTCATTGCAGTCACAGTTGGCGGAGCTTAACTTTCCTGTCCGTCTCTTAACAAACTCCTCTTCTTCCTCTTCGTCACCGTCTCTCCCTTCTGTCTGTCTTTCCTCTTTCTGTTCTCCAAGAGGAGCGTCCGACCTGACAGGTCGCATGGGATGTGATGAAGACGAAGGAGAAGAAGAAGAGGGACGTTCCACTTGGTTTAGCCCCAAAGCGTCTCTCAAGACCTCAGCGCCAGCTTCCTTCAATAAAAGAGCGGGCGTGGCCAGAGTGGTCAGGTAGATGGCTGAAGCGGATTGGCTGGAGGACACCAGGGCGTGGCCTCTTCCTGTTTGTCCGTCCTCGGGTCGAGGCGGAGAGTATGGCTGGTTGTCGTTGCTGAGGAGCGTGAACATGTGGTCCACGGAGCGGCTGAAATGAGCCCAGTCCTCGAGGCTGAGGGTGAAGTTGAGTTTGAGATCGTAGGCGTGCTCATCAAGTCTGTACAAAGGTTCAAGTTCGGACCAGTTTGCCTCGCCGGGAAACATGTTGGTGTCTTCCGGGACGTCCTCGTTCCAGGAGTTATCCTTCCCATCCTTCCCATATCTGTCCTCTGTGAAAGAACACGGCCACAAATATTAAACATTTTCATCCAGCGCGAAAACAACTTAAGGCACTGATGCATCAAAATGGAGATGGATGCTTGTGATTGGAAAAACTGTAAAATAAACAACAACGAAAACCCTGAAAAGGCTTGTGATGGGGAAGAAAGGAAGAACGTGATGTTTCAGGCAGATGAGGTGAAGATGATGGGGGGCGTGTGACGGGAATCTTCCCTCGTGCTCAGAAACAAAACTGCTATTTTTCCAAACAGTTTCCATGCAGATAGACGCAGCTACAAACTAATGCTGTATCATGCAGGCCAGGCAGATGCATTCGAGAGAAAGGAAATTAAAGAGAGAGCGAGAGAACGGTGATTCAGACAAGGTAGTGGCTTGGTGGCATTGTATCCTATGGACGAGAAGCAGAATTATTATCCAGACTCACAGCGATTTGGAGACAGGCTTCCTCACTTTAGGCCATTTCCGGCGCTGAAACTGCCTAATGCGACAAGCAACGATAAGACAAACTGTTACCCCGTCCGCAAACTCAAGCATGTGATAGAGACAAAGCCAATTAGAGAACTTAAAGGCTTTCACATTCACACAACAACACCCAAGGCTGAGTACATGCAAGGGCTAGAGAGAGTGAGACAAAACAAGAGAGGCTAAGACACAGAGAGAGAGAGTACAGAATCTGAAGGAGAAGACATCTGAACTGTCAATGAAGTAACTGCAAGTTTAAATGTTTGCAATTGGACCCACATACTGAGCGGGTGGGTTTGGTCGGTCATGACATTTGTAAGAACTAACTATCAGCTTGGAAAAAGGTGCATATATCTACACCACTGATCACAAGTTTGGGGTCTGTTAGATATCAAAGCTAATCAAAAATACAGTAAAAATAGTAATATTGTGAAATATTATTAGTTTTCTATTGTAGTATATTTTAACATGTGAACCAAAGCTAAATTTTCAGCATCGTTAGTCTAGTTATCAGTGTCACATGATCCTTCAGAAATATTCTAATATGCTGATTTGTTGAAAATAGTTGTGGTGCATATTTTTGTGGAAACATTTTTTAATTGTATTTTATTATTTTTTAAATTGATAAATAGAAAGTTTAAAAGAACAGAATTTATTTTGAATTTAAATCTTTTTTAAACATTCTAAAATGTGTTAACTGAAGCTTTTGATAAATGTATGGATTCTTGCTGAATAAAAAAACGTACTGACCCCAAAATTTTAAATGGCAGTGTGATTATTTTTTTAAAATAAATAAATAAACCTGGGCATTTGTTTAACATATATGGTCTTCCAATTTCTTAAAATCCATTTTGCAGGCCTAACATGCAGATTTAGACTTTTTAATTCTTTATTTTTATTTATCTACTTGTTTTTCTGTTTGAACTGGGAGACTGCCGATAATATAAATTAATATAAATATTTTGGGTTCATTAGTTAAGCTCAATCCAGTCATTTAACAGAAAATAATATCATTTTGTTCCTCAGTTTGTATAAATGGCAGAGGTTGTCTATTATTGTTTTTACCGATTCATCTGTGCCAATTTTGCCATTATTTACATATTTTACATAAAAACACTATAAAAATGTAATTTTGCTGTAATAAATAAACATGAAGTATTTAATATTAATTTTCTAACAATATTTAGATATATTTTATTTTGTATGGACAATTTTCCTTCATATTATTGATTTATAACTATAGGCAGAATAATGTTTAGTATTTTCCCACCTTAATTATCAGTATCTGCAAAATGCATTTTTCAATCTCTAAAAAACAAGTAAAAGTGTGCTTATGGAAGCACATTCTCAACACTGAATAAAAAAATTAAAAAGGTCATTGTGACATTTTTTTTTTTTATGACATTTAATAATGACATTTAATTTCTTAAATAACATGGGTATATTTGTAGCAGTAGCCAAAAATATACTGTATGGGTCAAAATGATTGATTTTTCTTTTATGACAAAAATCATTAGGATATTAAATAAAGATCATGTTCCATGAAGATATTTTGTAAATTTCCTACTGTAAATATATCAAAATGTAGTTTTTGATTAGTAATATGCATAGCTAAGAACTCTGTTTGGACAATTTTAAAGGCAATTTCCTCAGTATTTTTATTTTTTTTACACCCTCTGATTCCAGATTTTCAAATAGTTGTATCTCGGCCAATATTTTCCTATCCTAACAAACCACACATCAATGGAAAGCTTATTTATTCAGCTGTCAGATGATGTATAAATCTCAATTTCAAAAAATTTGTGGTACAGGGTCACATATAAAGTTAGAAAATCAGAATTGCAAGATAAACTGCCTGAAATGTTCCTTTAACATCAAACTGATATCAAATCAGCTTCTACGTCATCCTCTATGACAGAGAGGTCTTCTCCTTGATTTCACATTGAGAAGTGAATTCCTGTGATGCCTTTAGGTGTGTGTGATGTGCATCAGACTATTCAACATTCACGTTTAAGATCGAAGCTGTCTACAACAGAACTGCAGAAGTGGATTAGTATCTTCATCCAAAATAATCTCACAGTAGCCTTCTAGTCTACAACGGAGTTAAATTCATTTGGCAGTGATACCTGTATTCATCATAGCTGCTTCTCTCTTTACCCCCTGAAGAAGAGACAATATCATTAGTTAGAGAGTGTATAAACAATATGATGTACAGCCCCATTAATGATTAAGATCCTCACGAAAGCATCACTGGAAAAACAACTCTGGGCTTCTGTCCAAGGGTCATGTGGAAGGTCGCAGTGCCAAGATAAGATCATCCACTGTTATGGATGGAGTTGCAAGGGTCAGAAATAAATGAGCTTGATAAAAGTCATCTTTTGGAAAGTAATGAATCTGCAGGCTCAGTATGCAGATGCAGAGTATTAATGTTCATTCTGATCTGATAAATTGCTATTCTGATCCCTTTCAGATGGCTTTCATGCACAATAAAATCTCAACTGACTTTTTATGGCAAGCTCAATTTGTTCTGTACAACTGTGGTTCTCAAACAAGTTAAGCAATGCTAAATGCTTTTCTTCCTCTGCTTAATATTAAAGTCAAGTATCTAAGAAATATTTACAATATTACAATAATACTCTACAATGGTTTTGTACAAATTCATAATTCATGATTTTACCAAATTATGAAGATGCTGGAGGCAGTGTGGCAAAACTATTCATTGCATAAGAAAATATGAACTAGACTACATTAAATAAAGATTATTTTGCTGTTGATGCACAATACTCTTCAAAAGTTTGGGGCCAGCAATACAAAACTGTTATTTTGAACAAGTAATTTGTTACAATATTACTTTTACAATAAATATGGAAGCCCGTTTCCGCCACTGAATACAGAAATAAAGGTAATTGTAAGTTTATATTTCGCAATCCTAACTAAAGTTTACATCTCACAATTCTGACTGTTGTTCCTCAGAATTGTAAGATATAAACTCACAATTATGAGTTATAAAGTCAGAATTGCAAGATATAAACTCACAATTCTGAGAAATGAAGTCAGAACAGCAAGATAAAAACTCACAATTCTCAATTTTTTTTTCTTCCAAATGCGAGTTTGTATCTTGCAATTCTGATCTTTTTTTGTAAGCTCACATCTCAAAATTTAGACTTTCTTCTCAGAATAAACTCAATTGTGAGTTATAAAGTCAGAATTGGCAGATACAAACTCGGATTTGTGAGAAAAAAATCATAATTGCTAGATGCAAACTTGCAATTGCAAGAAAAAACTCGGAATTGCGAGATATAAACAAAAAAAGAGAGAAAAAAGTCAGAACTGCGAGATGCAAACTCGCAATTGCGAAAAAAAAAAATCTTACCAAAAAAAAAAAAAAAAATCTTACCAACCCCAACTGATTGAACAGTAGTGTATTTAAAAAGACAGAGAAAAAAAAACTTTTATGCAATTTTTACAATTATTTTTTATTTGTATTTTATTATTACTATTATTGTTAATTAATTGAATAATTAATTTATTATTATTATTCTGATCAAGCAGTTCATGCTAACATAAATCACCTTTGCCTACAAACGCTTTAAGTTTTCACTCTACTCTTGCATTTTAATGTGACCTTTTGAGAAATTCAATCAGATTGCAAGCAGCGGTGAGTTCCTTTCACACAAGCTGTCCTTGAGTTCATTTCGAGTGGATCAATAAGCGACTCAATAAATCTGCCTCTTCAGTTTTTATCACTGAAATGATCACTTCCGCTAAAAACGAATTTCAGTTCAATGACTTTGAGAGCATGGACTACATGTCAGATACAACTAAGGACATGGTAACATCCTCAGACAGCATGCTGTGTGGCACATGTTTACCCTTCAGGACAGCAGCTCAGGAGGTGATGGTACAACTTTCTGTTCGCATATAAAACAAGGAGGACAGGAAGCAAGGCAGGGCCAGGGATCAGGTGAGGATGATGATGATGAAGATGTGAAATTCCATGTTATCCTTTGCCTTCTGGTCCTTTAAGAGGGAAGCGTGTGTGTGTGTATGTGTGTGTGGATGTAGCAATTATATTAATTTGTGTGTTGCAACCTTTTGGCCCAGATGCCTACAGAATGAGTGTGTAAGCATACAGTATATGTGTGTGTCAGTGTATGTGTTGTGGAAGTATTTTCACTTGTGAGTGTGTATGACTCACCAATGTCGAGGCTGCGTGTGCGAGGGTTACACTGCTTGTGCCCCTTACAGCCCCTGAGCTCCATGAGCTGAACATGCAGCTCATTGAGAACATACCGGTCCAGTGTGTTCACTGCATTCACCAACTAAACATACAGAGAGAAACACCATAACACAGCAATTAATAAAGCATTCATTTTTTGCTAACATTTTTGATTAAATATTGTTACAGTATAAAAAGGCATTTGAATTTCCAATTTAACTTCTGTTACCATTTCAGTATTCCATTTGTGAAGATTATTATTTTTTGTTTAATTTGTCAAAACTTAGTGTACTTGTTTACTAACGTCACACTAGTGGACAACAGGAGATTGAGATGAAATATGATACCTGATGTATTGAGGAAAAATAAATAAATAAATAAATAAATACACTACCAGTCAAAAGTTTTTGAACAGTAAGATTTTTTTTATGCTTTTTTAAACATGTCTCTTCTGCTCACCAAGCCTGCATTTATTTGGTACAAAGTACAGCAAAAACAGTAACATTTAGAAATATTTTTACTATTTAAAATAACTGTTTTCTATTTGAATATATCAACAGTCCAAAGCTGAATTTTAGCATCATTACTCCAGTCACATGATTCTTCAGAAATCATTCTAATATATTATTCTATGTTATAATATATAATATTGTAAAATTTGATGCTCAAAAAACACATTATTATTATGTTATAAACAGCTGAGTAGATTTTTTCAGGTTTCTTCAATGAATAGAAAGTTCAGAAGAACAGCATTTATCTGAAACAGAAATCTTTTGTAACATTAAAAATGTCTTCATCATCACTTTTGATCAGTTTAAAGCATCCTTGGTAAATAAAAGTATTAATTTTAAGTTTCTTTTCAAACCAAAAAAAAAACAACAACTAAAAAACTGACTCCAAGCATTTGAAAGGTATAGTGTATAATGTTACAAAGATTTTTATTTCAGATAAATACTGATCTTTGGATCTTTCTATTAAACAAAGAATCCTGAAACAAATGTATTTAACTGTCTTAAATATTGATAATAATAATAAAGTTTCTTGAACAGCAAATCAGCATATTAGAACAATTTCTGAAGGATCATTTGACACTGAAGACTGCAGTAATGATGAAGGTTTAGCTTTGATCACAGGAATGAATTACATTTTAAAATATATTCAAATAGAAATATTGATGACAATATTCTGCTGTATTTTGGATCAAATCAATGCAGGCTTGATGAGCATAAGAGACTTCTTTAAAAACATAAAAAATCTTACTGTTCAAAAACGTTGGACTGCTAGTGTATATCATATGTAAGCAGTAGTTGTGACATCATACTGCTCAGAAAATCAAAATAACTTTAATAACTGAGACTGTTTGGGTTTTTGGGGATTAAAAAAGGAGTGAACTGATTTTTATCACTGCACGGTGGTTGTGTCCACACACTGCTAAGAATTTTGCATCCGATGTCCCCTTATAGAAGGTAAACATAGTCCACGGTGATTTCATGTTGTCTTTATATATGATCACTGACCTGATACGGATCCGTGTTGATGTCAAAGTACTCCAGAAATCCAGTGGCAAATTCACAGAACAGGAAGTTGTGTGTCTCATTAATGGTCCTCATGCACCAGTAGGTGTTGTTATTGGCACTAGTGCACGCACAAAACGGCCCCACTGGAAACAAAGACAAAATAGTATGAGATAAATCAATCTAGTCAACACATTCTCACTCCCAACTCACCATATATGAATACTTGGTCAGGACCCCATGCTGTCACAAATCTGGCCTTCTCTTTAGCTCCTTTTAACCCCATTACCTCAATTGTTTGCATTTAATTTTTTGAATGCAGTTGTTAAAGCAATATTTAATATCTTTATGGTGTGTGTATGTCGTACATGTCCAGAAGGGAGCGGTCTGCCAGTGCTGGTTGTCGTGTGTGAAGCAGGTGAGGCCAGGCATGCTGCAGGTGTCATTGTTACGCAGGCGCTTCAGTAACTTCCTCAGTTTCTTCCTGCGCTTTTGTTCCATCAACAACCAGCCCTTCTTATCTTTCTCCTGTCCTTTCCTATAGAGACAGAATGAATAATCAAAACCATAATCATGCACAGATATGTACTGTATACACACACAGACACAGAAACCCACCTGAAAGGATGGACACTTCCTGCTTTGTATTTCCTCAGCTTACTCTTGTACTTGGATTTGTAACTAAAAGAGAAGAAAAATGAAGTGAGTCATTACTAAATAGGATTATAAGCAGCATATATTTAATAATTATGTGTATAAAAGCCATCTTTTCACACTGAGGACAACTGAAGGACTTATATGCAACTATTACAGAACGTTCAAATGCTCACTGATGCTCCAGAAGGAAACACGACGCATTAAGATCCAGGGGTG
Organism: Cirrhinus molitorella; assembly: GCA_033026305.1. Taxonomy (NCBI): domain Eukaryota; kingdom Metazoa; phylum Chordata; class Actinopteri; order Cypriniformes; family Cyprinidae; genus Cirrhinus; species Cirrhinus molitorella. Next base: position 21,634,592 of record CM065132.1, on the reverse strand, counting down.
AAAACTTTTTAAATTTTAAGATCAGGGTAAATGTAACTTATATTGTCTCCTGAAAACATGTAAGTATCTTCTGTAGTTTCTGAAGGGCAGAACTAAATGAAAAAATACGATAATTAGGCAAAATAAGAAAAAATGACACATTTTCATTCTGTTCAAAAGTTTTCAACCCCTGGCTCTTAATGCACTGTGCTTCCTTCTGGAGCATCAGTGAGCGTTTAAACGTTCTGTAATAGTTGCATATGAGTCCCTCAGTTGTCCTCAGTGTGAAAAGATGGATCTCAAAATCATTCATTGATGGAAAGATGCAGAACAGCAGTAAAGAGATGTGACACTCACTAGTATTTGTTGCAGTCACACTCTTCAGGTCGTGCCTTTTTCAAGTGACCTCGGACCTCACGAAGGTTTTTAATCTTCGTCTGGAGTGTTTCGATCTGAGAAAAGAGATGATAATGTCCATAATGATATAACATATGCCATATAAATGTACTTGTAAGAATGGGAATATGATACATGAGTTGTGCAGACTTTTATAAACTTTTACTGATGCTTTTTTGTCTTTCTGCTAAACATCCCCTTTTATGTTCAACAGAATAAAGAAAGTCATACAGATTTGGACCAAAATGCATGTGAGCGAATCATGAATGTGTCATACTTCGTGGTCGATGTGGAGCTTGTGGTCCTTCCATGCTTGCAGCGATTTGTACAGACCAACGTCACATTTTACTGTATCATTGGCCAAAATGGAGCACCTGAAACATACATTCTGTTAGATCTATTGTCCATCATGTGTCTCTACTGAAGCACACACAGACTTGCTCCTTACCTGTGAGTGACTTTAATAGAGGAGGGCACAGTGAGGCTGTTGCTAGTCTGGCTCTCTGCAGTGGGTCCCATGCCACTGAACTCATCCTCATCCGCTGTGTTCAGCCTGAGACTGAGGTTTCTGGGGCCTGAGGGTCTGTATTCATGATCCAGGTCCACTGCATACAGGTCTCCTCCAATCTCCATGGAAACAGCACGAGCAAAGCGGTTCCTGGAGTAGCTCTTCAATGATTTCAGCTCTATCAATCAAATGCACAGCTTGCCATTATCACTTGTCGAGGACAAAAATCTGACAAAAAGTCAGATTTTTTTTTTCTTTTCATATTGGATACTATATTTTATATTTAGATTTTATTAACAAATCAGGTCTTTGAGCAGTATTTCTTTACAAGCTAAAAGTTTCACAATTTTTTAAAAGTACAGCCATTTGATAATAGTAATTATATTAACACTTATTCCAGAAATCACATTATTTTCTAGATTGTCATTTATTTAAAATGTTAAAAATATTTCACAATAATACTGTTCTACTGTATTTAGATCATATTAACAGTCTTGGTAAGCATAACATTTTTTAGATTTTCTTTTATGCCTTTCCTCCACTAGAGGGCAGCAGAGGCACAGAGAATAATTCAGCGAATGCCTCCTGAAGGATTTTTTTTGGAGGACTTGTTGCAGGGTGTTTGTAGCTCAGTGTCTAGTCGTACTCACTCTTTTTGGAGAACAGTTTATTCTTGGAGAAGGTGCTCAGTCTGTAGCTTTTAGGTTCACAATTGCAGCCTTGAGGCTCCGAGTTCACACTGACATCAGCGCTCATGCTCTGCAGATAAATCTGTGATTTGATGCTGGATACAGACGGCTTCCGCACTGCAGACAGACTGGCCATGCCTTTGCATTTAGACAACCTCAGCTTCCCTGTGGCGTCTTCAACACACTGCCACTTCTGCAGAGAGACAGACAAAGAGAGACATACTCATGCAGGTTTATCCTCAGAGATGATTCATATACACTGACATTACAGAAACAAAAAGTACTAGGACATTGCCGAAGTTGCTTGGACGTGGTACCAGAGTAATATCGTGATTTTTTTAAAGGTACCATGATAATATTTTGTTAATCTTAGCTTAAAGTGTTAATCATTTAGACTACTATTAGAGTTTTTATTTATACTATGGCTCTCACAATTCCTCGATTAAAAGAGAAATGTGGTGAAAACCGTTCACAGTAAATGATGCTCCACACAAACTGTTATCATTTACCAAACTGTTGCTCAACCCAAACTGTTATCACAATTTATCATTGTGTGGAACGTCTCAAACTCCATCTTTGCATATTACAATGAGTTTGGCTTTATTATAACGTTTATCTGGAAAAACAACATTTCATTTCATCAGATTGGTAAGGTAAATCATTTATGAACCTACTCAAACACAGGAGAATACATCAATATCTTTCTCAATATGCTAACTGTTTGTCACGATTTCAAACTAAAAGCTCAAACCTTCACTCTAAGTTTATATAATCTGATGTCCAGATATTCAAGAAGTTACATGGGCTGTAGCATTTTCTGTCACAAATAAATGGCCAAATATTACAGATTAAGTAGGCATTTGAATTAAATGTTGTTTAGTCAATATTAAACAAGGCTTAGATCGAGCTAAGTGTAAAAACATTCATCAGGCTGTTTGTGCCCTCTGCAGGGATTTGTTATAATGCATAATGTATAGTTAAGTTTAGTTTATAATATATTATGTATTTTAACAGTTTTGTTCATTAAACCATATGATTACCTGCTTTTGATACTTTATTTGAAATAATTATTATTGCCTCATTGCTATTATACATATATTTTAAGTCATTTTAAAGGCAATTTTTCACTTAGGACTATTTTTTTACCACCAAAAAAAAAAATCTGATTACTCGATTAATCGTCAGAATAATCGGCCGAGTACTTGATTACCAAAATAATCGTTAGTACATTTATATGGAAGTGATTCAATAACTTGATGCAAAGTACAATAGTATAACCATTTGAAACCATACTATACTTTTTTTTTTTTTTTTTATAAAGAAAGCCAGCTATCTTGACATGACTCAAGGCAAATTATCTTAATCTTACTTGCTCTTGTAAAATATTCTTAGCTCATTCCTCTGTGACTGAACTGTATTTGACAGCGTCTGCTCACGAACACAATTTGTTTGACACCATCAACACCCATTAACTTTTTGCCGTGATGAGTATGTATGCGTGGATGAGTGTGCTTATACACCGGAAGTAAAAGGTGAAAATTAAACCCCTGCCTGATGTCGGCATTCTTACTCAGCTGTAATTATCACGAATCCACCTCGTTAAAAGCCTTGTTAATGAGGAACATAAGTTACACAGCGCTTGGGGCTGCACGCTATCTCAGAGATGAGAGAAACATGCCTTTCATTTTAGTCACTTTTTAGCGGCTGTAGTTAAAGACATGGGCTGGTACATGAAAGAATGTAGGTTTGAACCTGTGAGGGCCAATCCAGGATTCCAGGTGCTATTTTATTATTTTATCACTGTAAAATGTGTTGATAATAGATAACTTCAATAGAAAGGTATGTGTAATGGATTATAATCAACCAAAACTTCAGACAACTGTCTGAATGAAGAATGAAGATGTGTACATTTTTCTTATTTTGCCTAAATGTCATTTAGTACTGCCCTTCGGAAGCTACAGAAGATACTTACATGTTTCCCAGAAGACTAAAGTCTTTTTATTTAAATAAGTCTAAATAAGAACTGATCTTCAAATTCAAAAAGTTTTCACCCCTCCCTATCTTCTGTGGCTTCTGAAGGGCAGTACTAAAGTACTAAAAAATATATGATAATTTGGCAAAATAAGAAAAATGTACACATTTTCATTCTGTTCAAAAGTTTTCACCCACTTAATGCATTGTGTTTCTTTCTGGAGCATCAGTGAGCATTTGAACCTTCTGTAATAGTTACATATGAGCCCCTCAGTTGTCCTCAGTGTGAAAAGATGGATCTCAAAATCATACTGTCATTGCTGGAAAGGGTTTAAATACACAAAAATGCTGGAAAACCAAAGAATTTGTGGGGCCTGATGGATTTTTTTGAAGAACAGTGGAGAGTTTAACTGTTCAGGACAAACACGGGACTCATGCACAATTATCACTAAACAAACAAACAAACAAACAAACAAAAAAGCTGTGGAACAGGGTAATTTTTAAACATTTAATTATTGTTTTCTCTTGTGGACTATATGTAAATATATGTGAAATATCTTATTCAGATCAGTACTAAATAAAAAAGAACATGCATTTTGTATGATCCCTCTTATTTTAATAAAATAAGTAACATTTAGCAAATTCTGCAAGGTGTATGTAAACTTATGACCTCAACTGTATGTTGTGTAAAGTGCTATACAAATAAAAGAAAATGTACTACACAAAAAATGTGTTTATAAAATTAATATTTATTAAATAAAGGTCTTATAAAATAATTATTTTAAGTATAATATTAAGTATTATAATAAGTAATGAAAATCTAAAATTGCTATAAAGTCAAAGTCATGTATCTAAGTTGGTTATGTTCCAAATTTGAGGTAGATATCACAAAAAATGTGGTTTCTATGATTTTGTTTAGGTGCTGTACTAAAAATAGCCATCAGGTGACACTGAAATACCACAGAATTTTTTAAATAAATATTGCTTCTATCATTAAATAATCATTAAATATGGAATCTTGTGACGATATGTGTTTTGTCAAGATTACAATACGCTTTCAAATTAAATCTAATCTATAATCTAATTTACTAAAATCTAATTTAAAAATGTTACTATAATCTAATTTACTAAAATATGTGAAAAAAGACTATAAAAAGAGTGCCAAGTGACCATCAACTGTCCTTTAACAAGTTCAAACAAAATGAAAATTCTGTCATCATTTATTCACCTTCATGTTGTTCCAAACCTATATGAATTTCTTTCTTCTGTTGTACACAAAAGAAGATATTTTGAAGAATATAACCAAACAGCTGATGGTAGCCATTGACTTCAGCCATTGATTGTTTTCAGAAAAACAATTACAATGGAAGTGAATGTGAAGTGAATAAGGTGTTAAAACAATATGAAAAGAACAACACTTTCTGCAGGCACAATTTTCCCTTTTTCCTAGTTTGAAATGTAGACTTTTTATGCTTTGCCATGGTGTGAAGGTATGTAATGACAGACTGTTCCTTGATCAAAGCAGAAAAGCAGATGGAGGAATAAAGCCTGGCATAAAAAAGATGTAAAGATATGGAGAAAAGAGAAAGGGATGGAGAGAATAGATAATGCAGGAACGGGCTGCAGGTCCCTGGAGGACTACAGTGGGCCAGTCTTGTTAGAGTGAAAGTGAGAGCATGAAATTTCAGGTGTCTGATCTGACAGCTCAGACATTTCTCTGTTCTGCCTTCTGTTTCATAAGACGGCTCACACACACACACACACACACACACACACACACACACACACACACACACACACACACACACACACACACACATACTTGTGAGGGTCTATACTGACAAATTCTGCCAAAAAGTGCTACCATGTTTATGGACATGGTGTAGTGTTTGCTAAGATTTATAATCAAAATGTTAAGGTGTTTTGGGTAGTAGTGGTTCACAGGCAGGCGTGCTGGTGCTGATGGCATTAGCTAGTGAAGGCTTAGCTCATGAATATTTATTATGTTATGCACAAACGATTGAACATGAGATTTTAGTGTTTTAAATAGTCTATGTGACATATTGAGGTCAGCAGTAGAGTTTTTGCTCATTTGCAAGTCAAAATTGAAAGGCAAACAATAACATTATGATGTGGAATGTCCAAAAATCATCTATACGGCAATTTCACTAGCACATCGAGTTGCTACTTGTGACATTTCGTTTGATAACTTTATTCCTGCATCTGCTGCTGTCAGTTCTCAGGATTTTGTAGGTCAACGAATGCATGCATCAACAAACCAATGTTAAGTCTGGAATGCTAGACTTGTGGTGATGTGAAGAAGTGGAAAGGCAGAGATTCTGTGTGTTGTTGTACCTGACCGATCTGTTCGCATGGCGTCTGGTACTCTGCGCGCTGGCACAGGTCTTTAACACGCTGGTATTTGGGTAGGTTGTTTTCCTCCTGGGCCATATCCTTCCCATCATTCAACACTTTATGCAGCAGCTTTCTGTCACCGGAGAAGAGAAGAAAAACCTCACGTTATCTGAATAAACATACGCTGACCTTTCACACCGAAAACCCAGAGCTCTCCGGCTGTTTTCACATTTAATTTGCGCTGACTCACCCTCTCTCCACCAGGAATGAGTCCCTCCACACTTTTCCTTTCTTGTTGAGCTGGAACCTGCAATTAGGAGAGATGGATGGATATTGATCTACCGGCTTTGTTACTGATCACCTGGAACATCAAATTGTCCAGAAATTGGCTCAGTGGACTCAAATGATGGCTAAATGCAACAAGTTCAGGCCAAAATTGAAAAAGAGCGAAAGAATAGTAATGCAGAAAAAAAATGACAAACAGCTTAAACTGAAATCCTGCCTGCAATTTAAAGTGTTTTTCTTCCCCCTCTTCTATCTCTGATGAAAAACAGGAGATGTGGAGGTGAGGAAACACAAGTGCTCTGTGCACCTCCTGACCTTCTCTGCAGATATGAGCTATCGATTGGTGCTCTCACACACTCTCTCTGATCTCCGCAGGAGTTTCTGCCAGATTTAGGAGTGTTCTGGCTGGCCTTTTCTCCTATTCAGACTCCTATTGTTAGTGGTACTTGCTAAGGCACCATCAATGCACAAACCCCAAAGCTGAAGTTATGCATACTCTGCCCCACGCCATTTGTGTTATATGAAGTCAGAATTGCATGATATAAACTTCTGATTTTTTTTTTTTCAGAATTGCAAGAAAAAGTCAGATTTATGAGATATAAACTTGTAAAAAAATAGTCGTTTTTTCCCCTCAGAAAAAAACTTGCAATTGCGAGTTATAAAGTCCACTTCTGAGGGAAAAACAATTTTCTTACAAATTTATATCTAACAATTCTGACTTTATTTCTCGCAATTGCAAGTTTATATTTCACAATTTTGAGAAAATATGGTCATAACTGATATAAGATACAAGATATAAACTCCCGGTTGTGAGAAAAAGTCAGGATTGCGAGATAAATACTCAGAATTGTGAGTGAGAATTACAAACTATAAACTCACAATTGCAAGAAAAGTCAGGATTTTAAGATAAATACACATAATTGTGAGAAAAAAAGTCAGAATTGCAAGATAAAACAACTGTAAGAGTCAGAATTGATAAGTAAAAACAACTGTAAGAGTCAGAATTGCTAAATAAAAACTTGCAATTGCAAGAAACGTCAGAATTGCAAGATAAAAACTCACAATTATGAGAAAGAAGTCAGAATTGCAAGATAAAAACTCAACTGTAAGAGTCAGAATTGATAAATAAAAACTTGCAATTGCAAGAAAAGTCAGAATTGCGAGATAAAAACTTGCAATTGCAAGAATAGTCAGAATTGCGAGATAAAAACTCACTAATATGAGAAAAAAGTCAGAATTGCAAGATAAAAACTCAACTGTAAGAGTCAGAATTGATAAATATAAACTTGCAATTGCAAGAAAAGTCAGAATTGCGAGATAAAAACTTGCAATTGCAAGAAAAGTCAGAATTGCGAGATAAAAACTTGCAATTGCAAGAATAGTCAGAATTGCGAGATAAAAACTCACTAATATGAGAAAAAAGTCAGAATTGCAAGATAAAAAAACTCAACTGTAAGAGTCAGAATTGATAAATAAAAACTTGCAATTGCAAGAAAAGTCAGAATTGCGAGATAAAAACTCGCAATTGCGAGAAAAGTCAAACTACTACTTCAAGAATTTTTAATAATTTAATAATTTTATTTCTGATTGAGGCTTTTTCTTAATGATATCAGAACAGTTATATCACCTTATACCCCCTAAATAATCAGAAATTAAAAGAAGCTCATCACAGACAAGGTGTATTCAATTCATTGTATGTATGTAATGTATTTTTAGTTAGAGATGGGTGATATGACAAAAATATATAAAATTTTTTTTAGCCAGGATCACGATTCATGATCACAATTCTTTTTCATGTTGGTTTTTGTAAGTTACTGAGCAGTACAGCCAAACTGATTTTCATGTATAAGAAAATATAACCCTACAAGGTAACAATACATATAAAGAAGAAAGAATGACAGACCATTTTTAGACCAAAATAAGGGTCGGTAATATGACATCTTATCTGACGCTTCTTTCAATCTTATTTCACTTTATTTTATTCCAGCAATAATTAAAAAAACAGACACTGTCATAAACTGTAGCTGTAGTCCGTTCGTAGAGACAGTTTAATCATTCACAATTTTATATTGTCACATTGCAAACCCCTATTATTAGGCATATTTAGGACAAGAATATATCTGAACACCTAGTAAACTGTTTAGAGATGCCTCCGAAACCAACTAGAACACCTCAGCATGTGGAAGCTGATGAAATATAGAGATACTTATTTAATTAGTGTCTGTCTGAGCTGATTGAGAGCACAAGGGAAGTGTAGCCCTCCATCTCCCTGCCAGTCATTTTTCCTGAAAGCCCCTCTTCCCTCCGGATTTCTTATTTCCTGTCCCCCCACCTCCTGCTGAGATATGCATCTCTTCCTCTCATCTGAAATAAAAGAGTTACGCGGGCTAGCGGAAGAGTGCAGAGATGAGATTTCAGCAGGTGTCATGGTGATGAAGGGTTCTGTGCCAGTAGGATGCCTGGCAGACCGCCATCTGCTGCCACTCAATGACAATGAAGTGAGGCGAGGTGTTGTTCCTATGCTCTGATAGCCTCAGGATTAGGCTAAATGCAATGTGTCATTATCCTCAGGAAACTCTGAGCGTTACAAATTGATCAAGTAATATAGTGGACTAGCTAGCGCTGTTGATGCCGTACTGAGATAGAAAACACTGAGGGGTGAATTTATTAAACAGTCATGCCACTTTTGCACCTGCAAACCTGCGATTTATTTACAAACCACCCACAATCCAGTTCAGCCAGGTGCCAAATGTGCTGAAACAGCACTGTGCTGTGGGTATTTATAGTAAATTAAATTTCTGTCATTCTTTCATCACAAACACACCTGCTTTATATGTAAATTAGGTTCATTATAGATTGTGCCTTGTTGTGCACAAAAGGCGTACTATGATGATTTTGTGCTGCTTGCCTGCTTACGGCCTTTATATGAAGGTAAGTAATTAAATGTAAAAATTAAATATTATTTAAATTAAATAGAAAAGATCAAGAATAATTTTGATGACTCTAAATCTTTAAATCAGATTAAATCATGAAGTGCATAAATATTCACACCCCTAGTAATAGACATATGTGACCCTGGTCCACAAAACCATTTTTTTTTTTATTTATACATAAGCTTTCTTTTGATGTATGGTTTCTTTGGATAGGACAATATTTGGCTTAGATACAACTATTTGCAAATCTGGAATCTGAGGGTGCAAAAAAATCGAAATATTAAGAAAATCACCTTTAACCCTTTAACTGTCACTCCCTATTGTGAACTTAGACATGAAAATGCACTATCCAAATGTAATTTTTTAGAATTCAAAAACATTTGTAATATGATTTTCATGTACAATTTCCATGATAATGCAATGTCTGATTTTAAAAAGGTTTCCAAAGGATGAATTTTGAAATTTTAAGTCTTCAAGTGATATATAATTTCTTATGATTTCTAAAGCGTGATAGAAAAAAAGGCAACAATGAAAGTCTTTTTGTGAAAAAGGTCTAAACTCCTGTTATGAAGTACATTTTTTGAGGTGCACTCTTGTCATAAATTAATCTATTACTATCCTACATAATTTGTAACACAAAACAGTGGTAAAATATCAATTTAGGAGTCTTAGACCTTTCCAACGATATATAGTTTGTCATGATTAGATTAGGATTTATTTGAAATATGGTGAAGTAAACGTAGGTGTTCTGGTGACGGGACGGTGACAGTTAAAGCGTTAAAGTTGTCCAAATGAAGTTCTTAGCTATGCATATTACTAATCAAAATTGTTTTGATATATTTATAGTAGGAAATTTACAAAATATCTTCATGGAACATGATCTTTACTTTATATCCTAATGATTTTTGACCCACACAATGTATTGTTGGCTATTGCTACAAATACACTGTATTGCCAAAAGTATTGGGACAGACTAATGAACAGGTTTGATCTTAATGTTTAAGCATATAATGATATTCTAGGAAATTGTGTCCTTCTAATTTTATAGCAAAAGTTTGGACGGGACCCTTTTTTATTCTAACATGACAATGCCTCATAAAGAAATGTTTGATTCAGTCAGTGTGGAAGAACTTGACTGGTCTGCTCAAAGCCAAGTCCTAATCCCAGCTAAATACCTCTGGTGTGACTTTAAATGCAGACCTTGAGCCAAAAACTCAAATGATTTGTACACTATATGGACAAAAGTATTGGGACACCCCCTTCTTTAGAACAGAAAAAAGTACTTCCAAAACTGTAGCAACAAAGATGCAAGCATAATTCATGTATCAAAAAATTGCATTTTCATTTCTGTTGCTTCAGCTTTGGAAGAGTCTAAAATGACTGTACCCATATGTACAAGTCCTTGGTGTTTGGTCTGAGTTTTTGGCTCAAGGTCTGCATTTAAAGTGACACCAGAGGTGTTCAGCTGGGATTAGGACTTAGTTTTATGCAGACCAGTCAAGTTCTTCCACACTACTCCTACACAGAGGCATTGTCATTTTAGAATAAAAAAGGGTCCTGTCCAAATGTTTGCTAAAAACTTTTTCAAAAAACTGCTACACGTCAGGAGACATTCTCACCTGTTCATCATGCGGTCTGTGTCCAGGAGCTTGAGGATGGACTTGCCATCCATGTCTGGTGGAACGTCCATCCCTGCGATGTCCAGGATGGTGGGGGCCAAGTCTATGTTCAACACGATGTGGGGGTTGCTATGGAAACAGAAAAGGGGGTTGCCATTTGACATAATGGTCAGAAACCAGACGAGCAGCACATGAACACTGACTGATAATGAGATATAGACAGTGAGAGAAATAGAGAGCTCCAGGACTTGCTCAAAATGGAATACAGCTGTGCTACTACTGAATATAGCATACACTAGATAGTGACTACTGTTTTACTTAAACATAATACGTTTTGTGTATGATTTGAGACACCACTTAAGATGGTCCTAGTGAAGCATTGGGCAATCTGATGCACACAGATTGTCCATGAGCAAAGATGAAAGCATGCAGGTCACATACTAGCAGGGCTGCATGCGCCACCTGAGCTACTGTCATTGAGATAGATGTGAATGCTAACACATTGGTTCTCAAACCTTTTGACTACAAGAGAGGCCCCTCATTGTCCAAGACATTATATCAAGGTCGCACACTCTTGAAAAATTAAGGTTCTTTATTGGCATCAATGATTCCATGAAGAACATCCATGGAACCTTTCAAATGTAGAAAAAGTCCTTTTACAAAATCAGTGTAATCACATTCATGCAATCTCATTTACATTTTTGTAAGTATTTGTAATTTAATTACATATTTTTAAGTTACATGTAACTAGTTACTTGCCAACACAGGTTCGGATGTATTTTTAGGTACCTCTACTCTAATGACAAAGCTTGTTTTTAAACTTTTTTTACAGCAGTGGAGAGGAGTTTCAATATATTAAAATAATTATATTACGATTATATGAAATTAGAAAAAAATTATATAAAATCATTTTAATTATTTAGAGAAACAGGAATGGAGAGGAGAGGAGTGTCAATATATTAAAATAATGATAAAATTATTAAAATGACTGTATTAAGGTTATATTAAATTAGAATACAATTAAGTAAAATAATTAGAACTAGAATGACATATAAAATAATATCAAATAATTAAATTCTGCAATTTCAGAAGGTTCTTCATGGTTAAATTTTTGGAGATGAAAATTATTTTAAACTCACAAATGGCAATTTCTACCAAAAAAAAAAAAAAGAGAGAGATCTTGACGTAACTAAAAAAACATTATGATTTCATTAATTTCCATGACTTTTCAGATCTAGAAATCATACTTTTACAATTTCTTTTTTTTGTAAATCTAGATTTTTTTAAATTAAAATAAGCTTTTATTTAAATATTTTGTAACTTTTATTATTTTAGATTATATTATATTTCAATGTATTTTAACTTTTTAAAAATAAAGTTTATTATTATTATTATTATTGTTGTTATGTATCTGTAATTGTTTATTTTAAAGCTTGTTTTGTCCTATATTAAATAATATATAGTAGCTCCCTTGTAAGTGTGCTGAAGCCCCTGGTTGAGAACCACTGTGCTAACAAATAGCTTTCTATTACAGACCGCTTTGTCTGATATATTCAGTTTTCACCTTCAGATGCTGAAGAACACATCAAACCCCTTTACTGTGCTTTACTGTGGCTGTTCAATTTGATTAAAAAATGATTCTAAACTGACGAGTGTCAATTCCAACAGACCATTTCAAATCCTGTGAAGTCAGTGGACTGAAACTCAGTGGAAGATTAATCCAGTCACATCCGCTCCGTTTTCAGAAAGTAAATTAGGCTCATCTCTCTCTGATTTTATTGCCTAAAGGCTCATCTGATGTTGAACTGGCCCCAGCTGTGCCTTTCTCACCCTGAGTCTCCTGCCAAACTCTTTATCCTATTTTCTGTGGCTTTCTTTCACAGTAAAAACGTCTTGTGGTCTTCACATGAGCGGTCTTTACTGCTGTTAATCAGCTTTTCTGAGAAAGAAAGAAGCCAAATCGCACAGCAGTGGTAAACCAGACTAGTGACAAATGATATTAAATGCTGACAAGAGAAATAGAGAGCGCGTTTTCTACATTTAAGCGGAGCTCTGGTCTGGTGCTCCCTTGGGGATGCAGGTTCAGATATGGCCTGCAACATGTACTGATCTCATTCCTCTCTCTTTATATATTGCAGGACATTGGAAAGTCATTAGAACCCCATAAATCAAGTTCAGACCTCATTAAAGAGTAACTCTGGCCCTCTGTACAAAAACATTAAACAAAGATGAATTACTGTAGACATAAATGTTATATTAAATTATGCTACCTAATTATATGTTATACTAAAAATATACTTTTGGGGAAATAATCGTATTTTAAGTGCTTGAATTCTGCAATGCATTCTATTACACTATATTCAAATGTTGTATTTATTTAAATAAATATATGAATAAATATAAATATTGACCATCTAAAACCACCATGTTTTTTGTGAGGGTTGTCTTTGGCATGTCTTCTAGATACACAATCACAAACATGAGCACTCACATGCCTCCTGCCTCCACATTCGGGCCGCGGATGTAAAAGGGAACTCTGATGTCAAACTCGTAAGGCATGGATTTCCCCTTGACCAGTCCGAACTGACCGATGTGGTATCCGTGGTCAGCTGTGTAGATCACATACGTGTTGTCCAGCTCCCCAGTGTCCACCAACATGTTGTAAATCTACATTCAGAGAAAAGCAACAGGACAATGGGAGAATAAATTATAGTACAACAGCTTCTTTTGTGGTTGCAGTCTTAGAAAGATTTCTGGAGAAAAGCAAGAAAAAAGCACCAAGGGACATTTTGAAATTGTGAATTTACCAAAAAAACAACAACAACAACAACAACAACAACATTTTTTTGTGAAATAGATCACTGCACTCAGTTTTGGATTAAAAAAAATGGTAATTGCAACATTTTATCTCACAATTCTGACTTTTTTCTCAGAATTGCAATTTAAACTTATAAAGTTATAAAGTTATAAAGTCAGAATTAGGTGATATAACATATCAGTCCTTTTCCCCCTCAAAATTGGACATTATATCTCACAATTCTGACTTTTTTGAGATATAAACTTGCAATTGTGAGTTATAAAATCAGAACTGAGAGATATAAACTTGCAATTCTGAGAAATACATTCACAATTCAGAGAAATAAAGTTGCAATTCTGAGAATAATAGTCAGAATTCTGAGAACAGTCTGTCTTTCCCCTCAAAATTGCATGTTTATATCTTACAATTCTGAGAAAAAAAAATCAAGTCAGAATTATGAAATATAAACCACATTTGCAAAAAAAAAAACAAAAAAAAAAAAAACAATGAAAACTTGCAATTCTGACTTTCTGACTCGAAATTGTGAGTTTATATAGCAATTCTAAGAAAAAAATACTTGTAATAATAATAATAATAATAATAATAATAATAGTTTTTATCTTGCAATTCCGAAAAAGAAGTCAGAATTGTAAGATAAAAAGTACCAATAAACTTTTTTATTCAGGGCTGGAAATGGACTTCCATAGAAATATTAAATGAATTAATATTAATTAATATGTTATGAAAAAAACTAAAACTTTTAAAAAAGCAATAAACTAATAAAAAGATGCACACAAAAATGCAAAAGCTTTAAACAGAAAATATTAAAATAAAAAGCTTATTCATAATAGTAATAAATACCATAATAGTTATAAGTAATAATAAAATAACACAGATTAAAATTGTACCATAGTACTGTTGTATTGTTAAAGTACCTTAAAGTACCATGCAGATACCATGGTATACAAATTAGAATTATTTATTACCATGGTATATTTAGGGTAAATGTGGAAATGATAGATAGATAGATAGATAGATAGATACTTTATTTATTATTAACAATAAAGTAGCTGTTAAATACAGTTAAGAGATCTAAAATATCATCATGCAGAATCAGGCATTAATATGTGCTTTTCAATTATTAATAAACAGCCAGTATGCTACTAATACGCACGCCAGTTAATAGTGAGAACTGGTCCTTATGTTGCCATATTTGTTTAAGAATAGGTTTAATATATTACATTTTTATAGTTACATAAAAAATGTATTATATTAATGCATAATCCATGTCATTTGTATAACTGCTGTACCTTCTCCACACTGTCATCCACAGACAGCAGCGTTTGCAGTCTCTTGCGCTGCAGCATATTGGTGAACTCCATGTGAATGGGCTTCATGGGGCCGGTGTAGCGCATAATCCAGTGTTTGTCTGGATTAGGGGCGTAGTTATAACTGGGCGTTCTGAATGGAGAAGAAAAGAGTCAAAGTCAGTGGACCTGCTGAAGCATGACTGAGGGAAATCGAGAGAGTTTTCAGAGCGTCTCGAGGCACTGTTTGTCGACTCTGTTCTGCTGATGTTGGAGGAAAGCACGCAGACACATTTTGACAGCTGGGATGTGTCTGCGTGAATGTGTGAAGGTGCGGCTGTGTGTGTGTGTTTGCATGGTCAGAATTACAAATGACAGCAATCGACTGTGTGCTTTCTCTCCCGTCTCCTCGAAAATGACACATTGCAATTTTACAGTCTCATGGTTTCTCAGGCGTTGACTGACAGACTGACATTCTGTGAATGTAATGGTTGTTCAACCATTATTGAGGGATAAAAAGAGAGAGAAGTGTTTGTAGCTCCTCCTCCTTGCTCCTGTGACAGGCGTGAGAGGCCTGTTAGAAGCAAACAGCACTTACACGCCATGCCTTTACAGTTGTGATTAAAAGCCCCCAGCTCTATTGTTTACAGCCATTTCTTAAAGTCCTTCTACAGACAAATCAATGTGAGCATCATCGCGCTGATCTGCTCGCTGCCTGGCCTTGTTTTGAGGGTGCCGTATTTTAAACTGATAGTAACTTAGTGACAGCAAGGGACAATGTAACTCTCTGTCTCTCTTTAGTGTAACTAGTTTTGTCTGTACTGGAAGCTGAAAGAAATTTGTACTGCTATTTCTCTGTCTATGCAGAAGCTCAGATTCAAAAATATGTGCTGCCTACCTAGACATATAATAAAATATGACATATTTTAATTAATATTTCCCTACTGCTGTTCCAGAAGGTGGAGATTTTTTTCATCTGTGATTTGAAAGAACGTATTAAAAAATCCTTTCAGATTTGTTCAATGATTCACTCATTGACGTTTTATGTGCATTATACTGATATACAGTTTTAACTGCATTTTTATCAAATCTCAGGTAATTCCCAATTTAATTCACTTAAGCATTTTTTTTTCGATCCAATCACAAGTAGAAGATGCTAAAAAAAGTGTAAACAGGGTTTAAAATGTCCACGTTCAACCACTTCCAGAGATAGTTGGTGCATTTTATCAAAACACACAAATTACAGTCAAAATTGCAGCTGCTTTCTTTATCCTTTTTATTTGCTCCTTTCCCGATTGCTTGGGTTTGTTTGGTCAGTAGTTTTTCTACACTCATTCAAAATGAACAGAACAGAGTAAACAGAATAGTTGCTAAATATTTTATTCAATACAAAAAAAGGTTGCCATTCATTGTGTGCATTCTAATACTGAAAATAATTTTCATGCATCACAATATGCCAATATGCAATATTATATTTAAATCGCTTATGATGCAGCTTGTGTTGGATGTAGGGTTGCCAAATCTGCATTTTTTCCACAGAATTGGGCTGATTTTAAACTGTTGTGGCAGGTAGATGTTTTTCCTGTGGATTAAAGGTTTGAAAATATTGTATACTTTCCATTTGACTGAAATGCTTGTATTGAAACATTTTGAATTCTACCTGTGATAAAATTGTGGTAGATATTAGTTTCGTGAATGATAGCTACTGTGGTAGGAAGCTTTTTAGCTGTGTTTATGATTAATCTGTATAACGGTCACTGTAAAATGTGTTGTTTTGGTATGGAAATTACACATTTTGATACCAAAACTAGGACCCCACCCTAATATGTAATGTAATGTATTTTTTTAAGCTTATTAGACTACCAAGGCATTAGCTTAGCAACACACTGATGTCAAACTCAAGTGAAATTGACAGTAAACAGAAAAGTTGCTTATAAATATAGTATTCAATACAGAATAGTGTTAAGTAAAAATAGTTCTAATCTGAAACTGTAAATAATAAAAAAATGCAAATGCAGACGTCAAATAGACGTCTCTATGTGTGCTATCAGGGTGATTCATAACACTATTTCACCAA
The DNA here is from genome assembly GCA_033026305.1 of Cirrhinus molitorella. Taxonomy (NCBI): domain Eukaryota; kingdom Metazoa; phylum Chordata; class Actinopteri; order Cypriniformes; family Cyprinidae; genus Cirrhinus; species Cirrhinus molitorella. The sequence goes on along the minus strand of CM065132.1, from coordinate 21,617,676 downwards.
AATTTTTATATCACTATGTATTTTTAAGCTTGTTAGAATATTAAGGCATTAGCTTAGCAATATGCTAATGTCAGACTCAAGTGGAACTGACTGTAAACTGTAAATAGAATAGTTAAATAGAAATAGTGAAAAGTGTTAAGTAAAATAGGTCTAATCTGGTTCATAACACAAAACAAAATGTTATGTACTGTATTTTAAGCTTATTAAACTATCAGCGCATTAGCTTAGCAACATGCTAATGAAACTCAAGTGGAACTGACTGTAAACAGTAAACAAAAGTTGATTATAAGCATAGTATTCAATGAAGTGTTGAGTAAAAATAGATCTGCCCAGATAGCACATGTACATCTGCAAGATGTCTGTTAAAGATCTCTTGATCTGGAAAGCATCTGCTCTGTACAAACATCTTTTACATACATTCTAAATAAACATCTTAAAGGCATCCATCTTTTTGACATCTGATAGGAAACGTCCAATAGACGTTTTGAAGATGAGCAAACACACAAAAAATTGTCTTGTAGGTGTAAATGAAGACGTCAAATAGACATCTATGTGATGTATTTGTGCTATCAGGGTGATTCATAACACTATTTCACAAAACATTTGTATGCTACGCATTTTTAAGCTTATTAGAATATTAAGGCATTAGCTTAGCAATATGTTAACGTCAGACTCAAGTAGAATTGACTGTAAACAGTAAATAGAATAGGTAAATAGAAATAGTATTACACAAAAAAGTGTTAAGTAAAAATAGGTAGAATCTGATTCATAACACTATTTCACAAAATATTATATACTGTATTTTAAGCTTATTAAACTAGCAATGCATTAGCTTAGCAACATGCTAATGAAACTCAAGTGTAACTGACTGTAAACAGTAAGCAAAAGTTGATTATAAGCATAGTATTTAATAAAGTGTTGAGTAAAAATAGATCTGATTCATAACGCTTTTTCACGAAATATTTGTATGTTATGTATTTTTAAGCTTATTAGAATATTAACGCATTATCTTAGTAATATGCTAATGTCAGACTCAAGTGGAACCAACTGTAAACAGTAAATAGAACAGTTAAACTGAAATAGTATGATACAGAAAAGTGTTAAGTAAAAATATGTCTAATTTGATTCTTAATACTATTTCACAAAATATTATATACTGTATTTTAAGCTTATTAAACTATCAATGCATTAGCTTAGCAACATTCTAATGAAACTCAAGTGGAACGAACTGACTGTAAATAGTAAACAAAAGTTGATTAACAGTATAGTATTCAATAAAGTGTTGAGTAAAAATAGATCTGATTCATAATACTATTTCACAAAATATTTGTATGCTATGTGTTTTTAAGCTTATTAGAATAGCAAGGCATTAGCTTAACAATATGCTAACGTCAGACTCAAGTAGAACTGACTGTAAACTATAAACAGAATAGTTAAATCGAAATATAGTATGATACAGAAAATTTTTAAGTAAAAGTAGGTCTAATCTGATTCATAACACTATTTCACATAATATTATGTCCTTTTTTGAAGCTTATTAAACTATCAACGCATTAGCTTAGAAACATGCTAATGAAACTCAATGCTCTGTATTCCATATTAGACTACCAGACTAAAATTAATTGTTAATTGAGCCTCTGGTGTGTTTGAGGTGAGAAATGCTACTTGATACACAGTTGCTGCCTATATAGAGTGTTCCAAATAAGTCACATGAGATTCCATTACGGTTAAAATACGGCCTCAGTAGGCAGCTGCCTATGTAGACCATAAACAGCATATTCTCTCTCTCTTTCTCTCTGGTTTCATCTTCTTTATTGTTCTACATATAATCCTTTTAATCCTCTCAAAACGCTCTTTCTCCCTCTCTTGTTCTTTTACGATCATATTTTCATTATTCTCTCCATCAGAGGAGTGATGGAGATGAAACAGGTGCAGCGGGATCACGCGGAGATGAGAACGGGGGATTTTCCCACCGAATAATATACGCTCTCTGACTATCTGTGAGGATTTGGACAATATCTCTACAGTGGCCTTGTGCCAGCCCGAGGGGCAACGAGGGGTTAATCACATACAGCACTGTACGAGGGCAAGGAGCAGAGAAGTACAGGACTAGCGGGAGGCCATTATGGACGGTGGCGGGTGGTTTAGAGTTGACTGAACGGAGAAAATGAGGGCGGTCCCGGGAATTTTTCATGGGATGTTAAAAGAGGAATTCTGGGGTTTTCTCCCCTGACAGCAGGAGAATGATACATGCATATGAATGCATGCCATAAAAATGGCTTAAGGGGTGAAAAAAGTGACATATTTCATTGCAATATAGATACAATCAGACAGGTGGCGATGTTATAGAGGTGGATGTGAATCATAAAACATGTTTTATGAAGAGTTTGTCTCCTGGACGAGCAAAACAGGAGCAGGGCTGTTTGTTTTTTTTATTGGTGAAAGCGAGATGACATCAGAAAAATAATAAAGCACATTAAATTCCAGACACTCTGACTTGAGCAGTTACTTTGAAAGGATGATGGATGTTTATGTGAGTCATAAAGTGGGCAGGTTTGCATCTCCTGGTTTATATCTACTCTAATGGTGAATCAAACGTCTGTTAAACTACAACCGAAAGCTTATCATGCACACACACTGTTTGAAAAGCTTTCCATTTACTAATCAAAAAATAAATATCTATTCATCTGTTTTGGGTTTTCCTCATCAAACAGCCTGAGAAACAGCCAATGTGCATGTTTGTGAACATTCTGTCTGATTTCATTCCTGACGCCTTAATATTTCAGGAAAGATGGTAATATTCATTGACAGTACTGTATCTCTTTGCTTTTCCCCTCTCTTTTTCTTGCTTGAATGCGAGAGAAATGGGAGCTCATGGTCGTGTGGTTTTGTGCTTAGAGACACAATGTCCTGAAAGCAAATCGAATTTGAGAGAGAGAGACAGACAGAGAGAGAATTTAGTACATTAGAGGCTTTTTGTTTGCTCATTTGTGGTGTGTTAACTAGATAATATATCTGTGTGTGTGCTGTCGGATGTATCTGGGGCGTGAAATATATTCTATACAAGTACAAAAACGTAAATCTTCGAGCTTGTTTTTATGTGTTCTTTTATGTGTATGAACTATGTCACTCTGCAGTTTATAGTGCACTGTAAGTATGTACTCTTTCATTAGTATTCAGAATAGTTCTCTTTCAGTTCACCTATTCATTCATTCACACCTATTTTAACATTCATATATATATTTTTTTCTATATTTTTCAAGAAGTGCACTTAGGAACATTTGTACAAGCTTACAAATGTATTTTAAGAAATGTAAATGATATACATTTCAGTAATATTTCACTTTTGCCTGGATTTTCATGAATCCGGCCCCTGCCCAGGGATTTCCTGTATCCAGAGGCTGAATTTATGAGGTTACCGGGTACAACTGTAGACATGGAGAACTATAAAATGAGATTTTGAGATTACTTGCTGTGCACAGAGAGTGAGAGCGGGGTCCTAGAGATTTAGCAAATCCAGCTACCTAAAAACAACTGTGTCACGTGTAGACAGGATTTAACCAAGACTATGTGAGTGTGTACAAATATGCTTTTCATCATCATGTATGTGTTCGCCATGTGTGTGAAGAATGGCAGTGTCTCTCTGACAGGAGGATTACAGACCTTGGGAAAAGCATGGATGGAGAGAAGAGGATTTATCCGCTGGAGGGACACAAATGGAGAGATGAGATGAATGAAGGGAGAGAAACAGACATTGAAAAAAAGGTCTGGTACCAGCTGGTGGCCAATTAGCAAGAGAGCAGGAGAAACCGACAGAGAAAAGCAAGTGTGTGTGTGTCTCTGGGTACATTAGTGTGAACCAAAGAGGACTGTTTCCATTATAACAACTCTATCGAGTAGCACTTGAGTGACAAAAATAGAGGAAAGTGCAGTGAGATTTCTATTCAGTGTTATTCATGATTTCCAGCTGTTTCTCTGCTCTCTTTCTGTTCATGTCTGCTACCACTGACCCTTTGCATGTTTTTGTGCATGTACAATGGAGTCCAAAAGTCTGAAACCTCAATACATTTTTTTTTCTTAGCTTAACCTCAAAATAAACAACAGTTTTGAAAAATCATTTTACAGGCAGTGAGATGCTCTCTCTTGAAGCTCAAGATGCTCTTTGGATCATCCCAAATCACTCAACATGATCATCAGTTTTTACACAAACTTGACAAGTTCATGCAGCTTAAGTGATGTTTCCATTAAAGCGGAAAAAGACAAAGCAAACACGAATACCAAGACACACCAAAATTTTAAAATATGTCGTCATGCAATGGATTTTAGGACTTACATGTGCTGTGAAGCGTTGGGGAAGGCAGTGGTGTACTGAGGGGCCGAATCCTCCGGGCCATGAGGGGCAGCGTGACTGATCACCATCATGATGGGTCTGTGTGGGTAGATTTTCTTTGACATGCGGAAGTAACTGATGCTGTCATTGGTTATGAGATCTGTCAGGTAGTCCTACAAAAGGTAGAAAATGTAATCATTAATGTACTCATTTAAAATATTTCAGTCTTAGTTATTTAAAAGTTTAACATACACCCCACTCATAAGCAAACTTTTCAGAGCTTGAATGTCAGCCACTTAGATGAGACTGATGAACCCTGACAAAAGACACTGAGCTTTGAGAGGGAGCCAATGAGAGAAAGAGAGTGAGAGACAGACAGTCTGACTTTGTTATAAATCAGACTAACAAGACCATCAATCAAACTGTTCAAGAATGGATGAAGACATGACAAGAAATGAAAAAAGGAGACGCAATTAGAAAAGACGAGGTTTCACATGATTGGCCACCTTAAACACAGACCTTTGAGTACTCATATCCATGTTTCTCTCGGACGCCGTTCCTGCACAGAGTGTAGTTGTAGAAGCGGGAATTCTTCACCATGGCGACCCACTCCCTCCAGCCCGGTGGAATGTATGTACCATTATACTCATTCAGATACTTCCCAAAGAATGCTGAGAAAACACAAACACAAAAGGGAATAGTTATCATAAAGAAAGAGAGCAAAGTTGAGCACCGAATAGTAAAATAAAATACAGCAAAGCAAAATACAGTAGAGTAGGGTAGAGCAGAGAATAGACAAATAATAAAGTGTACAGTAGATTAGAGAAGTTTTAGTACACCAGAGTAGAATAGAGAGCGGAAAAGAGCAGAATAGTTGATGGTGGTAGAGCAGGGTACAGAAAAGTAGAATAAAGTTAAGTAGAGTTGAGTTGAGTAAAACAGTATTTAGGGAAATAGTATGGTACAATACAACAGAAGAGTAGAAAAGTGTATAGTACAACTGAGTAGAATAGAACAGAATAAAGCTGAATAGACTACAACACAATAGAGTTGAGTTAAGTTAAATAGTATAAAATAAAATAGTATAGTAGAAAACTGTATTCTACAGTTAAGTAGAGTAGAACCAAATGGAGTAGCATAGAGTTGAATAGAGTAAAGTGCAACAGAATAGAGAAAAACAGCGTAGATCAGAGAATGGTAGAGTAGAACAATATACAGTAAAGTTGAGTAGAATAGAACAGAGTAGAGCACAGTAAAGTATAAAAGAGTACAGTGAAGTAGAGGTGAGTATAGTAGAACAGAATAGAACGGAGTTCAATAGAGTATAGTATAACACAACATAAATTTTAAGTAGAGTACAATTGGAGAGTTGAGTAAAATAGTATAAAGTGAAACAGTATGGCAGTTGAGTAGAACAGAACAGCGTAGAATAGAGTACAACAGAGTAAAGTGCAACAGAATAGAATAAAACAGAGTGGAGAATAGTAAAATAGAACAATGTACAGTAAAGTTGAGTAGAATAGAACAGAGAAGAACACAGTAAAGTATAAAAGAGTACAGTAAAGTAAAGGTAAGTATAGTAGAACAGAATAGAGTGTAATAGAGTAAACAGAGTAAAGTGCAATATAATAGAGTAAAACAGCATAGAGTGGAAAATGGTAGAGTAGAACAATGTACAGTAAAGTTGAGTAAAATAAGTAGAGCACACTGAAGTATAAAAGAGTACAGTGAAGTAGAAATGAGTATAGAAGAAGAGAATAGAGTTTGATATAGTATAGTAGAACAGAATAAAGTTGAGTCCAACACAATAGAGTTAAGTAAAATAGTATAAAGAGAAATAGTATGGTACAATAGAATAGAAGAGTAGAAAACTATACTACAGTAGAACCAAATGGAGTAGAATAGAGTTCAATAGAATAAAATGCAACAGAATAGGGTAAAACAGCATAGATGAGAGAATGGTAGCATAGAACAATAAACAGCGTAGTACAGTAAAGTTGAGTAGAATAGAACAGAGTAAAGCAGAGCACAGTACAGTATAAAGAGTACAGTAAAGTAGAGCTGAGTATAGTAAGAACAGAATAGAGTAGAATAGAGTTCAGTAGAGCAAAGTGTAACAGAACAGAGTAAAACAGCATAGAGCAGAGAATGGTAGAGTAGAACAATGTACAGTAAAGTTGAGTAGAATAGAGCAAAGTAGAGTAGAGCACAGTAAAGTATAAAAGAATACAGTGAAGCAGATATAGTAGAACTGAATAGAATAGAGGTCAATAGAGTATAGTACAACAGAATAAAGTTGAGTGCATCACAATGGAGTGAGTTGAGTAAAATAGTATAAAGTGAAATAGTATAAAGTGAAATAGTATGATATAATAGAATAGAAGAGCAGAAAAGTGTACACTACAGTTGAGTAGAGTAGAACCGAATAGAAAAGAATAGAGTTCAGTAGAGTAGTGCAACAGAATAGAGTAAAAAATCAAAGAGCAGTAGAACAGTGTATGATAAAGTTGAGTAGAACAGAACAAAGTAGATTAGAGTACAGAATAGTATAAAAGAGTACAGTAAAATAGAGGTGAGTATAGTAGAATAGAATAGAGTTCAACAGACTAGAGTGTAGTGCAACAGAATAAAGTTTAGTACATGATAGAGTTGAGCCGATTAAAATAGTATAAAGTGAAATAGTATTGTACAATAGAATAGAAGAGCAGAAAACTGTACACTACAGTTAAGTAGAGTAGAACTGAATAGAGTAGAATAGAGTTCAAAAGAGTAGAGCAACAGAATAGAGTAAAATGCATAGAGCAGAGACCTGTAGTTGAGGTAAATAAATAACAAAGCAGAGTAGAGCACAACTCAACACAGAATAGTGTAAAAGAGTACAGTGAAGAATATAGAATAATAGAATATAGTACAACAGAATAGAGCAAAACAGTGTATAACACAGTAGAGGAAAAGCTAGTAGAGTACAGCAGAATAAAGTATGTTAGAATAGAATAGAACAGAGTATAATAGAATAGAACAGAATAGAGTAAAATAGTATGTAAAACATAACAGTAGAAACACGTATTGTACAGTTAGGTAAATCAGAACAGAATAGACCACAAATGAGTAGAATGAGGTTGAGCAGAAAAAACATTACAACAGAGTAGAGTAGAAAAGAGTAGAGTTAAGTAGAGGTAAGTAGTATATAGTGGAGTAAATAGAGAGTACGACTGAGTGGAATATGGTAGAAGTACGGTAAAGTATAGTAGAGTACAGTAAAGTTTTGTAGAACAGCATAGTGTGAAAGAGAAGAGCAAAATAAAGTTGAGAAAAGTAACGTAGAGCAAAGCACAGTAGAGTAGGGTAGAGTAAAGCAGACTAGAATAGAATAGTGTATGGTATAGTTGAGTAGAGATTAACAAAATGGAGGACAGTATGGCTAAACAGAATAGAATAGAATATGGAGAAGATCAAAGTAAGAAAGAGCAGCATAGAGTACAGTAGGTATGATACATAGTCTAGAAGAGTAGAACTCAGCAGAGTACAGTAAAGTAGTGTAAACTTTTTACACTAAAAATATATTGCGCATTAAAATACAGTGGGCGTACAGACACAACCTGCATTTAAAGAAATAGAGGACAGAGAGCTGCATGAAGATGGATGAATATTTGTGTTGGAAATGTTACATTAGAGAGGATGTTGGTCAGAGCCGGTCACTCTCCTAGAGGAAGTGTGCTCTAATGGATCACTGTTACCACTAAAAGCCTGACTCACTGCCAGGTGTGTGTGTGTGTGTGCAGGCACAGTATTCACAGCTGGTCATGCTATGTTTACTTGCACATATAGTTTTTGCCTGATGTCTATGTCACAAACTGAAAACATCTCACACAAAAACATCTATTACAGCCCAAAGGTTTGTAGTTTAATGAAAATCATCTGTTGGAGACAGATTATGTCAATGTTCGTGCAAGAGTCTGTGAGAGTGTGTTTGACAGTGTGTGTGTGTGACCTGAGGGCCTGTCACACTGAATCTCTGGCGAGAGTGTGTGAAAAACCCAACAGACACAACCCTGACTGATGAAACAGCTCACAAATGAATGAGAGCTCAATCTATGAAATGAATTTTACATTCATGTCAGGTTGGTATTGTTAGAAAGAGGTTATGTGCCATAATGCTTTGGTGTCTATTCCAGAGTTTTTCAGATGGAAATCATCAAAGGCTATGAGGATATGAAAAATTGATCTTAAGGCCACTGCTGCTACACGCTGATTAGTCTCTAATCTTGTCCAACAAGTTTACGCTATAGATATAAAGTACTCTAAAGTACTTAACTTCGCTATGCCATTCTACTTTAGGTTACTCTGTTTTAATCTACTCTGCTTTAGTCTACGGTACTTTATTGTACTCTACTTTAGTCTACAATACTCAAATTAATTCTACTCCAGACCATGCTAATCTACTTAAATCTATTTCACACTGTTCAACTCTTGCCTACCCATCTCCAAGCAATTCTCCTCTACTTCAGTCAACTCTACTCAACTCTATTTTATTCTACTCTATTTTAGAGTCTACAAATTGTCCAACAAGTTTACGCTATAGATATAAAGTACTCTAAAGTACTTAACTTCGCTATGCCATTCTACTTTGGGTTACTCTATTTTAATCTACTCTGCTTTAGTCTACGGTACTTTATTGTACTCTATTTTAGTCTACAATACTCAAATTATTCATTATTCTACTCCAGACCATGCTACTCTACTTAAATCTATTTCACACTGTTCAACTCTTGCCTACCCATCTTCAAGCAATTCTCCTCTACTTCTGTCAACTCTACTCAACTCTATTTTATTCTACTCTATTTTACAGTTTACAACTCTATTCTAGTCTACTTCAGTCTATGCTGCTCTACTTCAGTCAACATTATTCTACTCATCTCTAGGCCATTTTGCTTTACTTTAGTCTAGATTAGTCAACTCAACTCTATTCTACTGTCCTTCAGAATATGGTACTCTACTTCAGCCTAGTCTACAACTTCTCTTTAGTATAGTCTACTCAACTCAATTTTATTCTACTCTACTCTATTTTAGTCTAGTCTTCTCTGCTTTAATCAATTTTTCTGAAGTCTGTTCTACACATCTTGAGGCTTTTCTCCTTTAGTCCATTCAACTCCATTCTACTTTACTTCAGTATGTGTTACTCTACTTCAAACTAGTTTACATCTTAACTATAGTATAGTTTACTCAACTCAGTTTTATTTTACTCTATTTTAGTCTAGTACTCTCTGCTTTAGCCATTTTTCTCAAGTCTAGTCTACATATCTTGGAGTTTTTCCCCTTTAATTTAGTCTAGTCAAACTCTATTTAGTCTACTTCAGTATATGATACTCTACTTCAATGTACACATACTTTATTGATCTCTAGGCTCCTCTCTTTTACCTTAGTCTAGTTTGCTCAACTCTGTTCAGTCTACATTATTCTACTTATCTCTAGGATATTTTCCTTTACTTTAGTCTAGTCTACTCAACTCAACTCAACTATATGTTACAACTTTACTTTAGTATAGTCTACTCAATTCTATTTTTGGTCTAGTCCTCTATGCTTTAATCAAAATTTGATCAAAAGTCTAGTATATACATATTGAGGCTATTCTCCTTTACTTTAATCTAGTCTACTCAACTCTATTCAAGTCTACTTTAGTATATGCTATGCTACTTCAACCTAGTCTACATTATTCTGTTGATCTCTAGGCTCTTCTCTTTTATTTTAGCCTAGTCTGCTCAACTATATTCTACTCCACTCCAGTCTATGCTGCTTTACTTTAGGTTACATTATTCTACTCATCTCTAGGCTATTTTCCTTTACTTTAGTCTAGTCTACTCAACTCTATTCTATTCTACTTCAGTATATGCTACTCTATTTTAATCTAGTTTCCAACTTTATTTTAGTATAGTCTACTCAACTCAGTTTTAGTCAAGTCCTCTCTGCTTTAATACATTTTTCTCAAGTAATTCATGCTCTTGGACAGGTTGTCTTCAGCAAACTGTTTGCGGGCTTTCTTGTGAGCAAGCTTCAGAAGAGCTTCGCCCATGCAAACAAACTGTTGCAGTGTGCAGAGTATGCTCTGAGCACTGACAAGCCAACCTTCTGCAACCTTTAAAGCAATGCTGGTGGCACTCAAGCATCTTGTTTGTGAAGCTATGTTCTGCACCTGACGTACAAAACGAGTACTCAACTTCGTTGATCGACCCTTGCAAGGCCTGTTTTGAATGGAACCCATCTTGGAAAACCTCTGTGTGACCCTGACCACCAACTCAATTTCAGGGTGTTACTGAACCCCTTATAGCCTTGGCTATCTTTGTGGAGAGCAACAATTCTAATTCTCAAATCCTCAGAGAGTTCTTTGCCATGAGGTGCCATGTTGAACATCCAGTGGTCAGTATGAGAGTACTGTACTTAAAGGATCAAATTTTAACTGCTCTACTACAAGAAACACAACTTTGTATTGTCCTGTCAAGCAGACAAAACCATAAACATGATGAATAGGACATGCTTGACATGGTTAAACAACATACTGATGTTATCACTTAGGGTGTACTCACTTTTGTTGCCAGCTCTTTTGACAATAATGGCTGTATGTTGAGCTATTTTCAGAGGACAGCAAATCTCTATTGCTATACAAGCTGCACATTGACTATTCTAAAATATATCCAAGTTTCATTTCTATAGTATTGTACTTTAGTCTAGTCTACTCAACTAAACTCAACACTACTCTACTTCAATCTAGTCTACAAATTCACTTTAGTATAGTCTCTTCAACTCTACTTAAGTCTACATTATTCTACTTATTTCTAGGCTATTTTCCTTTACTTAAGTGTACTCTACTCAACACAATTTTAATCTACTCTGTTTTAGTCTAGTCCTCTCTGCTTTAATAATTTCGTCTCAAGTCTTTACTGTATTTTACACTACTGTACTGCGCACCACTCTACTTTACTCTACAGCACGCAAGAATAAAATGGCAATTTAATCATTTCAGTATGTGTTTGTGAATGGTCTCCACCTGTCCTGTAGCCAGTGCTGTTGAGGTAAACTCCAAAAGTGCGTGGCTCATGTTGAGCCTGCCAGGAGGGTGAAGAGCAGTTCTCGTTGTTGGTGTAGGTGTTGTGGTTGTGGGCGTACTTCCCCGTCAGCATGGAGGAGCGTGACGGACAGCACATGGGTGTGGTGACAAACGCGTTGGAAAAGTGCGTTCCACCCTGTTCCATGATCCGTCGGGTCTTATTCATGACCTGCATGGAGCCTGGATGAGAGAGAGAGAAAGAGAAAGATGATCATACATTACTGAAGGTGACATAAAGTCTGTGCTACTAATTGCTCTACTTCAAAAACAACTGGCTTCTACTTTTTCTCTTCCTCTCTACATTGGCAGGATAGAGATATCAGTTCTTTCATTTATTCTTGTTTGTGACATCCCAGCCCCTAAGAGGAAATGTATTGGTTGTTTGCAACCTGGGAATTCATGTGACACCAGTGGTGTGTGTGTGTGTGTGTGTGCATAAATGTGTATGTTTAGAGATATATGATACAGGCTTTATATTCACAAGTCACACACTATTTATTAAAAGTCTCAATTACAGTATATACTTTTCAAAACCCCTTTGTTTTTGCTCTTCCTCAGCATTTCTCTGACCTTGTCTTGCTCAAATAAACACACACACGCACATTTATTTAAATGTAAATGAGGACCTTAAACTTCTATTGTTTTTACACTACCATTCAAAGGTTTGGTGTCAGTAAGATAGATTTTTTTATGCAGTTATTTCTTTGATTCAGCAAGGATGCTTTAATAATGTACTGAAAATTCTATTCTAATAAATGCAGTTCTTCTGAACATTATATTTACAAAAAAAGCTATATATATATTTAAATAGAATCCTTGTTTAAAAAACATTTATGAATAACTTCTGGGAACAAACTATAGCTAAGTAAACTTGCACAATTTACACCCTGACTGGCTCAACTGATATGATTGGAGACAGGAAGTCTACTTCAGTTTGGCCTTTTCAGACAGGATCACCACACCTCTACAGATTCATGCAGAAAGGTCAGCACATACAAACATACACTCTGCAAAAATCCTTTGTGCACTTTGCACACAAAGGTCAGTATGGATGGACAACATAAATCAGCATTCACGCAGACAAGCACTCAAAAGGTAACGAGATGAGACACAGACAGTCATCTCTCTGCCACACTCATAATTACAGCTTACACGTGTGTGTGTGTGTGTGTGTGCATATAAAATCGACACTGGCCAGTGCTGAAAGGAGTGGGGACTTTCCTTCCTAATTGAATCACTGTCTTCCGCTCTGACAAAGCCCAAGATGTCTCTTTTTCACCACACAGAGACAGCCTGTAAAAAATACATGAACTTTCACGTACACAAACACATTCAACAGACGCAAAGGCTCTTTCAGCATTAGTTCCATCTTGTACCTGTAACCCTTTTAGACTGAGAGATTATGTTTGCTAAAACCATTAGAGATTGTAAAGAACTGCTTTGTTTTGGGAGCAAAAGTATGTGTGACTGTGAATGGTTTTTAGGGCAGGTTATTGTGGAAGCCCGTTTCTGCCACTGATTGAAAAATAAAGTAGTATTTTATTCCAACTTTTTATCTCGCAATTCTGACTTTTTATCTCCGAATTGTGAGATATAAACTCGCAATTCTGTCTTTTTTCTCAGACTTTTGTGATATAAACTCCTAATTCTGAGATATAAAACCAGAATTGCATGATATAAACTTGTAATTTTGAGTAATAAAGGAAAAAACTTGCAATTCTGACTTTATAACTCACAATTGCGAGTTTATATTATGCAATTCTGACATTTTTTCTTGCAATTCTTTTTTTTTCTCAGAAAATAAACATAAACTCGCAATTGTGAGTTACAAAGTCCAGTTTTAAAGGGGGAAAAAATTTATATGTTCTCAGAATTGTGAGTTTATATCTCATAATTCTGAATTTATAACATGCAATTGCAAGTTATTGAGTCAGAATTGTGAGATATAACCTCACAATTCTAAAAACAGATCAATTTTTCAACTGCGAGTTATAAAGTCAGAAAAAAAGCCAGAATTACTGAGTTATACTGGTTAAAATACATACAGTGGGTACGGAAAGTATTCAGACCCCCTTAAATTTTTCACTCTTTGTTATATTGCAGCCATTTACTAAAATCATTTAAGTTCATTTCTTTTCCTCATTAATGTACACACAGCACCCCATATTGACAGAAAAATACAGAATTGTTGACATTTTTGCAGATTTATCATGAGGTCAAAGGAACTGCCTGAAGAGCTCAGAGACAGAATTGTGGCAAGGCACAGATCTGGCCAAGGTTACAAAAAAAATTCTGCTGCACTTAAGGTTCCTAAAAGCACAATGGCCTCCATAATCCTTAAATGGAAGACGTTTGGGACGACCAGAACCCTTCCTAGAGCTGGTCGTCCGGCCAAACTGAGCTATTGGGGGAGAAAAGCCTTGGTGAGAGAGGTAAAGAAGAACCCAAAGATCACTGTGGCTGAGCTCCAGAGATGCAGTCAGGAGATGGGAGAAAGTTGTAGAAATTTGTAGAAAGATATTTTAAAATGTAATTTATTCCTGTGATTCAAAGCTGAATTTTCAGCATTTTTACTCCAGTCTTCAGTGTCACATGATCCTTCAGAAATCGTTCTAATATGCTCATTTGTTGCTCAAAAACATTTCTTATTACGAATAAAAATGCAGAAGAATCATTTATGCATCAATCATTTAAGCATTTATTTGAAAGCATTTAATATTATGAATGTCTTTACTGTCACTTTTGATCAATTTAATCCATCCTTGCCGAATAAAAGTAGTAATTTCTTACTGACCCAATTTTCTATATTTAAATCATCTGACTCTTAAAATCTGATTGGAGGAACTCTCATTGGACTCACTGGATGATCTAATAGTCTTGAACACTGGTGTCTTCTATCATTGCATTTGCCATGTAAAATGTTTCATCATGGTTAAGGGAGTTTTTGGCATTCCATTGCATGCTGTGTCTAAAAACATTCCTGAAACATTGTAAAATCTCTGTAATACATGAACTCATACAGCTTTGTGTTTCATTTTGTCTTTAAAAAAGCCAAAAGTCTTTCTTTTTATCCTTAATGTATCTAAATATTTTTTTTCCGCTCACCCAATTCAATGTCCTGGTCATCGGTCAGGATGAGAATGATGTTGGGGCGGATGTTACGCCGGTCTCGCTGGAACCGAGGTTTCAGTCTCTGATTGGACAGGAAGACGGAGGCATGAGCCACAGCCAATACGGCAAGCAGCACCAAGAGCCGGGCCGCCAGCCCCTGCGTTGCCATCTCAGGGCTCCCGCTCACACTATACTGACTTCACCTTGTGGCACCTGTGATGAAAATAAAACCCAGAAAAGTAAGTTTTGTTCAGTTTCAAACTTAAAATGAGGCTGAGAAGTTCAGTTCCACATGAATATAATTCAGGTTAAGGTAGAGGATGTGACAGCATGTGGTTTCACCAGAGAGATCTTATTTATGGTAAATTATTAATGACCTTAATTGTTATAGCCGTAAGTTAGGCCTATATATAAATACGCAGCTCCTCTGGCACTTAAAATATTACAAGAAATAGGGTAGGCTACTACATGACCTGGACGCAAAGATAAACTCAACATAAGGAGTCAGCTAACAAAGTGCCAAAAAAGAGAATACGGAGAAGTGCCAGGGGTCTAAAACTGCTACTGCTACTGCTACTGTTTGCTAGTACCTTTTTGTGAAAAACAGAATTCAAAATCAGTCAAAATTCTGATTTTGACTGAAATGAGATGCACACTTTAATTATTCTGTCCCCTGGACTAATTTAATAATCTGACATTTGTCAGTATTCTGCTGTAAACACTGAGTGTGAAATGTCCTTCTTGGTACAAACTGTACCATCCATAGCATCACATTCTGCTCCATGAATATCACCGCTCAAGCTTAGAGGCAGAGGAGAAACTTTCCCACTGATATATTTTCATATTCAAGATTTGAGAATTTTGCTTTAGTGCCACCTTACTGAAGAAATTATGCAAACCAGGTCACAATGAAAGCCCATTTTCACCACAAAAGAGTTTTGTTAAAACTTACTATGACATAAAATTTGACATTATGAGA
Organism: Cirrhinus molitorella; assembly: GCA_033026305.1. Taxonomy (NCBI): domain Eukaryota; kingdom Metazoa; phylum Chordata; class Actinopteri; order Cypriniformes; family Cyprinidae; genus Cirrhinus; species Cirrhinus molitorella. The sequence continues at coordinate 21,602,154 of CM065132.1, read as the reverse complement.
TATTATACTAACTATAAGATGAAAAATTTTCAACTTTTTGAATAATTAACTTTAATGAGTGTTACATAATGACAAATACAATCTAAATATTTAGTTCAGAATTAGGGTTAGCGATTATGACAAAGTCAAAATTATGAGATACTAAATTGCAATTACGAAATAAATGGTCAAAATTATGACAAAAATTAAGAGATAAGTTATCAGGACAGTCAATTTTGTCATAATAATGACAATTATGATCTCATCGATATCTCATAAATTTAACTAAATATAAAATACATTAAAAATTCATGAATGTAATTTTTTTTTGCTCATCTTTGCTCAACTTTTTGCTCATCATTTCAGGTCAAGATTTTTTTTTTTGGACATTTTTAGCATAATTTCTTTTCTCATAATTCTGACTTTTTATGTTTATTAGAATTATGACCACAAAGTGACCACAAAATCTGACATCAGTTAAAATTATGAAAATTGTTAAATAATAAGATATGTCCTTGTTATGACAAAAATGTATAATAATTTTATATCATAAATATCATAATTATGAATATTTATGTCAAAAATTTGACGTCATATTTATAACGTTTTCTGTCAAAAATGTTTTTTTTTTTTTTTATTTTATCGTCAGTAAGCAATATGACCAGTTTTCTTGATCATAATTAAATTTTGGCTATTTTATCATAATCGTAACCTTTTAATGTCATAACTATGTTTATCTCATAAATTTAACTTTTTGTGAACTGCAAACGATGTCACAATTTTGACTTTTTTGTTCTAATTTTTACTTTTATGTCATAATTCAGAATTATGATTTACTAAAACATTTTTTCTTATGTGGCAGAAATTGCCTAATAGGTAATGGTGCAGATCAGCCACAAAATCTGAAATTTATCATTTTTTTTATTTTTGTATTTTTTTTTTTAGCTCAGTTCTGAGTACTAAGTTGTGGAGAATTATGACTATATGTCTCCTAAACTTCACTAAATATAAAACATTTAAATTACACAAATGTTTTTTTTTTGGTCATAATGTTGACTTTCTGATCATAAATTTAGGTAATTTTAGTTTTTTTTTTTTTTATAAATAATTCCAAATTTTGTGGGAATGTGGGAAACGACCACAATCTGGGACACTTTCCTGGGAAAAAACTGCATTTCAGTGTGCAATCATGTACAGCATCTGGACCTATGCCCAGTTATAATGTTCTACTTTATTAATATTCCAATAAACAGCTGCTTATATAATCAAGAGAAACTGCACACAAACGTCTTTTTAATAAAATACATTTAACCATAGGCATCAGTAGTGATTTATAATAAGCCTTATTTAGATAAAATGTCTATGTTAGTTTAAAAAAATGCTAAAGTGTCTATTTAGTGTATTTGCCCACCAAAAATCTTATTTGGGCCCTCAGAGGAAAGTTTAAAAATGCTTTACCGTACAACTCAACCCAAGTAAATTCAAACCATTGCCTCTCCACAATGAGAGATGATGAATCGTGCTTGAAATCTCTCATTGAGTTTACATTATGATCGCCATCTAATTTGAACCCAGTGAATTAGGATCATCACACACACACACACACACACACACACACACACACACACACACACACACACGCAGTGTCTAGGGTAAGGCTTTTATTGATGCACAATGCTGTTTCATGCACTGTAATCATTTCTTGAGCATGAATAATTTAATAGGATGGAATCCCCTTCTCAGCTGCTAATCTGTGCTGGAAAATAAAACCCCACCCACTGCTACCCACCATGAGCTAAATACACACACCACGCACACAGCAGGGACTAATCTCAAAGCGGGGGGGGGGGGACTGGAGAGCATAAACAAGCCGAGGAGAGCCAGAGAGCGATAACCGGAGGAGTCAGACTGAACTGAAGAGGAGTAGCGTGAGCTGGAGAACGTGAAGATGTCACATCTTGGAGTCAAAGAGCAAATCCATGCTGAGAACATCACTTTCGCTGAATTATCACACACAGCGACTCTTTAATATTGTAATACTCCTCTTTGTGAAATTCAAAGCAGCTCATGTCACTTGTTTCACATTCTGCTACGCTGTGGTTGTTGCTGACTAGGTGCACAGAGCAGAAAAAGATAGTCGCAATGTCACCATATAAATATGTAAGCCTGGACCACAAAACCAGCAATAGCCAAAAATACATTGTATGGGTCAAAATGACTGATTTTTATTAAACCATTAGAATATTAAGTAAATATCATGTTCCATGAAGATATTTTATAAATTTCCTACCATAAATTAAAGGCTTTTTCTGATTATTTAGATTTTTTTTTTGCACCCTCAGATGTTCAGAATAACCAAATGTAGTCCTATCCTAACAAACCATACATCGATGGAAAACTTATTTATTTATTATGTATAAATCTCAATTAAAAAGATGGACCCTTATGATTGGTTTTGTGATCCAGGGTCACATTTGACAAATAGCTGATATTACAATTTTATACGATTCTGTTCAAGTAAATAAAAAATGAAACATTAAAATTAAAATAATTGTATTAAAAGTTACTAATTAATTTAGGCATCACAGTATAACATTATAAAGTTATTGTTACCGAAAAAATACAGAAAACTTGATATTCTGAGATTTAATATTCTGGTTGGTATTTTGAGGTTTGATAATGATTGCATTTAAAAAAAAAAAAAAAAAAGATTGCATTTAACAGTATGATTCAATTATTGTTTTTAAACAATTTAATAATGTAATAATTAACTTTGAACGAGTGTTAGATAATGCCAAATACAATCTAAATATAAAAGTTGTACAAGAAAAATTACGAGATGCTAAATCGCAATCATGAGACGAAAAGTCAAAATTCGGACAAAAAATTTAACTATGAGATCAGCCATAATTATGACAAAACAGTCAATTCAAAAACAAAGACATCTCTCATAAATTTCACTAAATGTTACTTTTTGGTCATATTTCTAATTTTTTTTTTTAAATAATGTAACTTTTTATGTGATAACTTAGATTTATATCAACTAATTAAATTACTTTTATTTTTTTCTTATAATTCTGACTTTTTATGATAGAATTATGATTTAGCAAAGCAAGATTTGTGTTCTTCCATGGTAGAAATCGTCTTTCATAGGTAATGCGAGTACAAAATGGCCACAAAATCATTTTCCACATTTACACAGCTGAAATTGAGAATAAAATATCTAAATTTGTTTTATTTATACCAAAAAAATAACACCTGGCTAAACTAAATTGTAGGAGGTTTTTGAACAAGACGTAGGTTTTTGTACTAAAACACTGCATAATTGAAAAGCACAATGTTTAGTGAATTCGCCTCAAGTTTGTTTTGTACATGTACCAGTTTTCAGCCCAGACGCAACATACAGATGTCAGTCTGTGCTTAATCAAACTCAATCAAGCAACAAACTAAACTAACAGCTTTGTTTCTTTGACACACAGATGGCAGAATTGATTTTATTTATTTAATTATCCTTCAGCACAGAACTACATGACAGACTGTACTTGTAAAAGTTAGCAGACCCAAAATTACACTGAAGGAGAAGGACAAGTGATCACCTTTAATCTGATAATGCCAAAGGGTAAATAATTCAATAACCATCCCTATGTGCATCAACCTCCATAAAGACACTGGGCTCCAAAAGTTCACAGTGGAAAAACCTCATTCAAAACCTGGGAATAAAATGATGAGAATTAAGAAATATTTTAGATACTATGTCTAGGTTACTAATCGTTTAAGTAAATTTGAGACGGTCAGATATTCTTCTATTGATGCTCAAGATGTTTTTTGGATCGTCCCAGACAATGCCGGAGAACATGATCATCAGGTTTTACACAAACTTGTGGAGTCGAGTGCTGCTGCAATTAACATTGCATTCTGATATCCACTTATTTTACATTCAACTTTTCACTCTAATGCCGATTATACAATTAATTAATCAGAATTCAATTTGAAAAATGCTGAATCAAAGCGTTTCCACAAGTGGTCTCGGATCACTGCATATAAATCAGTACAAATTACACTTGTAATTTTCGTGTCTGTAATGTCGGTTGACTTAGTTTTGAGGATACTGGGGAGCATTTTCATGCCAAGACAGCTGTGTGCCTCAAGGAAAGCGTTTAAAAAGAAGGAAAGGAATGAAAGAGCGAAGAAAACAGACACCAGTCTCTGAGGAGACAAATCACAAACCCCTTTAACCCTCCGAGACATTAATACAGCCACACAAACATCTCCTCCATCTCTATTCAAAACACTCCGAATCCACAACCTCCTTCATTCACACAAAAACAGCACACAAAATGCATTTCCTGTCAAAGACAATCATGCAGAACTTGTAAAACAATGTTATTCTTCACATAACTGATTGCATATTGATGAAAAGACACGTCTTTGATGAAACGCTCACTCTTTGGTGCTCTGCAATGCTAGCGTACCGATCGCAAAGAGCCTTTGGCACCGTGAGAACGGCCAGCAGAGGAAGAGCGAATTGATTTCTGTTACATTACTGTTATATTTATGGAAAGTCACACTGACATTTGGCAGCTTGGACCAGGGTGGTCAAGGTCCAGAGAATATAATTATACTCAGAATGACAGCATACATGTTTTTTAATGGATTCTGGGAAATGATAAAGCACATGATAGAGTCTAATAGGTAGCTTGCGTTTAGTCATTACGGTTTGTCTATTTTCACTCCGTGTGGTCTGTGTCTCTCTTGTTTTACGACACAGATATAATTAGCGCGAGGAACGTCCGGCTGACACGACTGACCCTTATATGTGTTTTTGGAGTCTCTCGCAAACCATAAGATGAATCAAAGGTCTTTAAGACACTTGAATCACAAAAGACTTATTGTTTTTCCTGTAGTGAAGTGGACTGATACTATTTCACATTCAAACACTCTCATTCCCTTGGCGTACAAACATTATACTGTACACTTTATCTGCGTTCCTGGAGATTTCACACTTATGGCTGCTTTTGTCCAAAACACAATATACGGTTACCCAGCTCATAGCCACTTGAGAAAGAAAGACTGAGACAGGCTCTTTTACTGCCAGTACTCACAGGAACTGTAAAGATAGGGGCTTTACTCAAAGATTATACACAAAAGAACAGGATATACCGAACACTGCTATTACGGCTTGAACAGAGACTTCTGAAGCATTTACTCTACCATTAACAAAAAATGTCAAAATATGCGATGTGCGTTTTACCAAGAGTAAGGTGTGTTTTTACACAAAGTGGCACAACATGGACAATTCTATAAATGCCAATGTTTTCTATTCTTCAACCAAATCATATAGTTTGTGGTCACCAAGCAACACTGCAAATAGGCAGATTAATATTGTATGTGCGATTTTTGGGAGTGTGTTTATAGTGGTTTTACCGTGATAAAAATATAGTTATCCAATAAGAATTTAGAGCTGGGACTGTTTTATAATCTGCTCTGAATTCGAAAATATATGATTTTATATTACTATACACATCGAATTCAGTTTTAAATTTTAGATAGTATTGACAGATATGTAAAAAAAAGTCTTTTTTTTTTTTATCTTGATCTACATTTAAATGTGAATTTTATCAGGAATAAGTATTTAAATGTGAACTGTGAACTCAAACTGTATATGAATTTGGATATAATCACATACTACATTTGAACTGCGTTGCAATTTTGATTTAAATATAAGTCTGAATTGTATCTATTGTATTGTATTTGCATTTACATTTAAAACCGTAATTTAAATATCAACTGTGAACTCAATATTGTATCTGAATTTGGCTTTAAACATACAGTAAATGTGAACTTAACTCTGATTGGAATTTAAATCTAAATCTGAATTGTATCTGTATTTGCATTTACATTTGAAATCTGGATTAAAATGTTATCTATGAACTCTGATCGTATCTGAATTTGGATTTAAACACAGATCATGTGAACTGTATTCTGTTTTCGACTTAAAAAGAAATTTAAATTGTCTCCGTATTTGCATTGACATTTGAAATGTGTATTTAAATATCAACTGTGAACTCAAATTGCATCTGGATTTGGAATGTAAACTTTACTTTGATTTGGATTTAAATATACATCTGAATTTTATCTATAGTTGCACTTACATTTGAAACCTGAATTTAAATATCAACTATGAACTCAAAATTGTATCTGAATTTGGCTTTAAACATACAGTAAATGTGAACTTAACTCTGATTTGAATTTAAATATTAATCTGAATTGTATCTGTATTTGCATTTACATTCAAAATCTGGATTAAAATGTCAACTATGAACTATCTGAATTTGGATTTAAACACAGATCATGTGAACTTTATTCTGTTTTGGACTTAAATATAAATCCAAATTGTATTCGCATTTGCATTTACATCCAAAATTTGGATTTAAATATCAACTGTGAACTCAAATTGTATCTGAATTTGGATTTAAACATACAGTACATGCAAACTGTACCCTGGTTTGGATTTAAATATAAATCCGAATTGTATCCATATTTGAATTTACATTTGAAACCTGGATTTAAATGTCAACTGTGAACTCTGATCGTACTGTATCTAAATTTGGATTTGCATATATATGTATACAGTACATGCAAACTGTAATCTGATGTGGATTTAAATAGAATTCTGAATTGTATCCATATTTGCTTTCACATTCGAAATGTCAACTGTAAACTCAAATTATATCTGAATTTGTAATTAACCACAAGTACATGCAAACTGTACTCTGATTTGGATTTAAATATAAATCTGAATTGTATCTGTATTTGCACTTACATTGGAAATCTTGATTTAAATGTGAACTCACATTGTATCTGAATTTGGTTTTAAATATATATTTGAATTGCATCCAGACTGAAATATAAATTAGAACTGCATTCGGACTTTGACTAAAATAGAAATTTGAACTGAACGTGAATTTCTGTTAAAATATAAATCTGGATTTTGATTTAAATATAAACCCGAATTGTATCTGGAATTTCATTTAAATGTAAATTTGAAATAGAATAAACAAATCTGAGCCCTAAGAGGCAAAAAACGACAAAATTAAAAAACAGAGCAGAATTTAAACAACTTACTAGCCCGAAGTGAGCGGAATCTGGGTTAATATAGAGTCCCTCAACAAAGGCACAAACCTCCAACTTCACTTTTCAGGAAAACACCTCTCCTCCACTCGTCTCTCACTGCTTTCCTCATTCTAAACCTGCTTTCCTTTTCTCTCACCACCTCGCACAGCATCTTGCGCTTGTTATCATTGTCATCCCTGTCGCTTTCTGCTCTCAAACACCTCTCTCTTACGTTTCGTTCCCTCCGTTCCGTGAGTACCTCATGGTGTTGATGTCAGATGCCTCGGTCTCTCTCGCTCAGCGCAGCTGCTCATCCCACATGGAAGTAGAAATATCCAGATATGGAGCGCAAGGGCTATGGGACCATCTTAATGGGATCCTTGATAACAAGATACGGTGGTAACACTCCACACACAGCACTTACTCATCTGTCTCTGTAGGTCACTGCGCTGTAGCTATATCCCTCTCTCTCTCTCTCACGGTTGGAGTCGCTCATGTGCGCTCCTCTCTCTTCACTTCCCTTCTCCCCCCCCATCCAGGCTCTCTCATTCTAGCTTTATCGCACCCTCTCTCTCTCTCTCTCCTGCTATAATTCCATTCCCACTCGTCTCTTCTGCACTCTCTCAGGATTGATGTGTTGTAACCTTGAGCTCTGCTGCTTTCAATTTATTGTCCCTCTCACCCCCGTCCCGTCTCCCATCTTCGGTAAGGGTTAACGGAGCATCGCGCCGTAACAAAACTGAGGACGAGGGTCCCATCTGCGTCCCGTTTATGCTCCGCCGACCACGCTGCTCTGCATATGGGCACATTCATTTACATTACATTATATTAACAAGCACCTCAAACGAAGGCTCCCGCTATTTATATTTACATGAGTTCTAAATGAAAGCCCGCCACATTTAAATTTAGATGAATTACCGCAAGAGCCGCCGTTTTATTTGAGGCAAAACGGTGCTTGATTTTACATACCAATGATTTGTGCTTGCAAACTGCATGCAAATGGATGCGTTTGCCGTTTGTTTAAACTCGCTGTGCTGGATGAGTTGAAGATGCATTTGAAGCACAGACTTGTTGATAATATTCTAAATATAATAATACAATTAAAAAAACAACATGAAATTCTAAATCTAAAATAAATTTTAAAAAATAAAATTAAATATATTTATAACAAATTTGCTTCACTCAACTATAACTAACATTATAAAATAACAAAATAACATACGCAAAAATATACTCATGGCCTTTGTTATTTGAATTAATATTTAATTAAATATTTTAAATATATATATATATATATATATATATATATTTCCTTCAACAGTTAAATATTTCTGTTGTCTCTAAAATAATGTATATATATATATATATATATATATATATACTATTTTGCCACTTAAAATCTATTTAGAACATATTTATTATGCATTTATAACAACAAATATTTATATATGCTTGACTAAACTTAAAACAACATTAATTTAAGCAATATTTTCATGTTTTTTTTAAAAAAAGAATATTTAATTTAAATAAGAATTATAATAATAACGTAATAATAATAATACGTTAACTTATACTATATGGGCACCATTTCTTTTTTCACAATTTTACAGCTAACAATTTTTCCTTCAACAGTTAATTTAAAACAGGTTTGTGGTTTAAAAATTTTATTTCATGTTGTCTCTAAATTATTATTAAGTTTTGTTGCTTAAAATCTATTTATAACAAATTTATAACATACTTTTTATGCATTTATAACAACACATATTTAAATTTGCTTGTCTAAACTTAAAACAACATTAATCAATAATAATAAACAATAATAAAATAATGAAATCAATAATATTCTCATGGGCTTTTCAAAAATAATATTTAATTGAGATAATATTTTTAATATTGAACAAAAAAAATTTAAGTACAAATATGCACGTTGTCTCTAAATTAATATGAACTTAAAAGTTTTATGTCACTTAAAATATATTTATAAAAATGAATAACATTTATTACTAATTTATAGCAGCAAATGTTTATATTTGTTTGACTAAATCTAATATAACATTAATTTAATCACTAATATTCTCACGGCCTTATATTTTTAATATTGAAAAAAGTATATATATATATAAAATTTTATTTAATGACATTTTAAAAGTACAAATATTCATGTTGTCTCTATATTAACATTAACTAAAAGTTTTAAAATACATTTATAACAAATTTATAACATTTATTACGCATTTATATTCAATTAGGTTCAATTAGGTTAAAATATGTATAAAGGACTCATCTAAAACATTTTATGTAACTAAACTTTATCAAAAATTAAAGGAATAATATTCATATTCATATTCATATTTTTCTAATAGCCTATTTGTGTATTAATAATTTAGTGTACACTTATAGCAAACTTATAAAAAATATATAAATATAACGGATTTATCTGTTCCATCCACTAAATAGACACCATTTCTTTTCACAGTTTTACAGCATAAATAGCATTTATAAGCATACTCCCTCAATAGTTCATTTTAAATGAGTTTGTGGTTTGAAAATGAATTTTCAAAA